>JAHXMU010000092.1:3365224-3396580 GCA_019455685.1 Philornis downsi | reverse complement strand
CATGAAGACACTTTTCTATACGAAAAGTGTCCATGAAGACACTTTTCTATACGAAAAGTGTCCATGAAGACACTTTTCTATACGAAAAGTGTCCATGAAGACACTTTTCTATACGAAAAGTGTCCATGAAGACACCTTTCTATACGAAAAGTTTCCATGAAGACACCTTTCTATACGAAAAGTGTCCATGAAGACACCTTTCTATACGAAAAGTGTCCATGAAGACACTTTTTTATACGATAATTGTCAATTCTCTTCAGCCCTTTGCATAAATTGAAATTTTTCTACTTGAATTGCAATTCAACTTGCTGACTGAGTTCCCCGATATTTGACATTAAAACGCATATTCTTGGTTAAATTATCCAAATTCCATTTTCATTTATCATAATTTCCGTATATTTCTATATCATAATTAATATTATTAATGTTAAAATTAATTGTAATTGTTGTTCATTTCTTTGTTCTGAAAATCTTATAATTTCTGGTATAAGATTAGGAAGGATGGATGCGCCTTCTCTTTGTCATCATAGAATGATAAGGAATGATACGACAAAATTAAAAAAAAGAGGAAAGTAGAAAAACGGGGTTTCTTCAACCTTTCCACTTGACGAAACATTTTCAATCTCACAGAGTAAAAGTTGAATATTCTTGATTTTTGGTTTGTGTTCAAAGATTATACAAAAATAGTATTATTATTCAAACAATAAAATATATCGATTTGTTTTTTATAATACACAGGTATTTGACTACACGTCCACAAACATACAGTTAGTATTTGTGAAAATAATAAGACTAATGAACCTCAAATCAGTTTCGCTACATTTTACGCCGTGGAAAACGTTTCATAGACATTGGCACCCAGAACTTTACACTTCTCCGAAATTACGTAGAAGGTTAACAGTGAGGTAGCCAGGTTTTGCGGGCGTGCATTACTGTCAAATCCCTTCGATGTCAAGCCACTTACGATTGGAATGACACGCGCTAAAGCAATTTGTATACTGTTTATGTTTATAAATCCATCTTCCTTTACAACTTGGTCATCTTTCTGCGCTGTTGTGCTAGTATTCACTACGGTTTCTCGATAACTTTCTGCTATAGCATCAACGGCCAAAGAGAAGCCACGACAGATGTTATTGGAACACACACTGCTGGCATCATCGCTCTCCAATAGATCTAAAGTTTCATTGAACATTTTCTCCAGCAACGGCCGACCCTTAACGTAATCTGGTAGCTGGGAAGGTAATAGGTATTTGGACGTTTTCGAGCAGGGATCCGCAGTGGGGTCACTGTTAATGGCCATTTGTAAAGACCAGAACAATTGCTCGGTATCGGCCAGACTTAAACGCTTGGTCAACGGTAATTGACGCATGACGGCAATGACTTTGGAACGTAGTAATCTCACCAAATCAGAAAGGCCTCCTTCTTGTATGAAATATCTGATAAGGGAAAGATATTGTTCCTTTAAACTGTCGTTTATTTTGGCATTCTCTGGGATGGCATTTGTAGCGTCATTGTACAAATAACCACCTAAAAGGTTTAATTGTATCCTTAAGGCTACTACCAGCATGGAGGAGGCATAAATTAAAGTTGTTAAACGGGTAAAGGACTCAATCTTCATCTCTTCCCACAGTTCCAGTTTATTAGGAGGATTGTCACGCAACTGCTGTAGCAGATCATCAGTGGAGCATTCCTTAATGATGGCCTGTATCAGCTCTGCACCCATGCCAAGAATTACTTGATTGCAGGTCTTTTCAGTAGACTGAAAGTGCTGCACACGACGGCTCTTTTCCATAAATTCTCTAGCTTGTTTCTCTTGTATTTCAATCAGTTTCTTTTGGGCATATTTTAAGGCAATATACGAACCACCAACCACTACTCCCGTGATTATAAATTTCCGACGATGACGCGTGAGGAAATCCCTTAAACGCGACAACATTTTGATAAGGCGATGTTGTCACTTATGACGTTGTAAATTGAACTAGATTATACAATTTTAAAATCTTTAAGTTCCACACGAACCAAACAAGTATACTATGGGCTTGTGTTGTATTGTTTTGTTCCTTATTTGAAGGTCTTCTAGCAGTGCTTTGATATATTCGACCGAGTTGCCCGAGGGAGGGTGATGTTGGTGGGTGCAAGTGTGGGATATAAAACATGTGTTTGTACTACTTTCTTCTTCGAATGTCAGCTGATTGTAATCAAAACAGGTTAACGTTTTGAAGGGGCGTTACTAGCCGATGGAATGTGGCATTTCTAATGATTGTTGCGCTGGAAATAGAAAAAGAGTAATACTTTTAATAAAGAGAACAGTGCAATATAATTGAAAATGCGTATTACAAATAGTAACATGAGTACAGTCGTTATAAAAATTAAATAAATTATGGTCGAAAATTCTAGATTTTAATTCGGACGGCATTCGCAAAAAATCAGTACCAACCATACAAAATCAGTTAATTTACTGTAACGAAGCGCAGCTTAAAATACAATTTGCTTCCGAAATTACATCCAAATCTCAGAATTATGACGTGGGAGACACTCCTACATACGAAAAGCATCAAGGGAGATACTTTCCTACATGAAACGTATCGAAGGAGGTACTTTCCTAAACGAAAAATATAAAAGAAGACACTTTCCTGCATTAATAAAAAACTTTCCTACACGATAAGTTCCGAGGCAGTACTTTCCTATGTGAAAATTGTGGTAGGAGACACTTTTCTACACGAAGGTGTCGTTGGAGACACATTTCTATACGAAAAAGTGTCGTGGGAGACACTTCTCTGTACGAAAAAGTGTCGTGGGATACACTTTTCTATACGAAAAAGTGTCGTGGGAGATACTTTTCTATACGGAAGTGTCGTGAGAGACACTTTTCTATACGAAAAAGTGTCGTGAGAGACACTTCTCTATACGAAAAAGTGTCGTGGGAGACACTTCTTTATACGAAAAAGTGTCGTGGGAGACACTTCTCTATACGAAAAAGTGTCGTGGGAGACACTTCTCTATACGAAAGTGTCGTGGGAGACACATTTTTATACGAAAGTGTCATGGGAGACACTTTTCTATACGAAAGTGTCATGGGAGTCACTTTTCTATACGAAAAAGTGTCGTGGGAGATACTTTACCATATGAGAGTGTATGCGAAAGTACCTTGGGAGACACTTTTTCATAACAAAATAACCGGAGGACACTTTTCTACACGAAAAGTATTGTGGGGATAACTCTTCTGTAGGAATCCTGCCGATAATGTGACAAATAAACCTATCAGAACGGGAGGTGATTTGCGAAGCAGAAAGGATCTTAAAATGTGTTTTTAAAAAAGGAAGAAGTCTGTGGGAAAAATTTTTATATTGAAATTGGGGTTAACAACAGCCAACATTAATCATTTCGCCAAATATTAATATTTCCCCCCTAAATGGTTCCCCATGCCGGAAAACAGCGGGAGCCATAAAAGTACATTTTAATATTTTTGCTTAAAGATTAACAAGATTATGGTAAGAGATTAAAAAGGTTTATCTACAGCAAAAAATTACATTTACCACTTACCGTTTCTAGTTATTTTTATGGGAACTCTAATGGGCCTCGACCTCTTTGGTGATCATTTATATTTGAAATGAATAATTTATTGATTTATAGTATATTTTATTAATGAAATGCACATAAACTGGTTGACAGAAAAGTCGAAAGTTCTTACTTCTGGCGTTTTCCTATTGAGCTGTTTTTATTTTTCGGCTTTTCTATGGGTGATGTTTTTGCTTCGTTTACGGTTCGATTTTATTATTGTTGATTTTGCTTCAGCTTTTTATTAAATTATTTTATTTGCAGCTATATTCTATAAGCCTGGTTTTATCTAACTTCCTTAAAATCAACACCACAAAAGTGCGAAGTTCGTTTACGCTACTTGGAGAAAGAAATGTTGTTAACAAAAAAAACTTGCTGTCACATTAGCTGGAGTTGCCACGGCAATGGGGAACAGTGTGGTATGGAAATAAAACGATGATGCCAGATCTGACCAGTAATGGGAACAAAGAGCTACTAGGGACACGTGGAGCAAAAGGCATTTACGAATTATATGGATAAATAAATAAATTACACAACAGGAAATTAATGAAGAGAACGCATCCGTAGTCAAAGCTTACATTTACTTTATGGCATTGCTTGGATTAAATTAAAATTTCATCAATGAACAAATTTTTTATTTATAGGCAAACAAGAAAATGTCTCCTCAAGTTAAGCTTCCCAAATTATGAACCACAAAGCCTGAAATGTACGATAAGATCTTTATTCTTCATTTTTAGTTGGGTCTGCACAACATAATTAATCCATTCCGAGCGAATTGCAAATTTCCAAATGTGTAACCTAACTGTTTTTATAATTCGGATATTATTCCAGGACAAATATTAAAAGAGATCAAATTCTCTCTTTTCTTCTGAACTTACTTTTGCATGAAAATCAAGTTTTTTTTCCTTCTTTATTAAATCCCTATGGAATTAAACCCAATTCCCCATTTTTCCAAAAAGAAACCGCTTTTTAAGCTAATCTGCAAAAGGCTTATTGACACTTCAACATCTTCCAGAACGTATGCTTTAGGCCATCCTACATTCTATCTGTAAGCCAGAATCAACGATTTTTGTTCGAAAATGTAATCTGAAAGATCGATTCCCAGGAATATCTGCGGCGCGATAAAGCTTCACAGCATCCATATTTTCGTTATAAATATTTGCATGAAATTAGCACCATTGGACCCAACTCAACAAACCAATCAGATAACAATTTCCACCTTTTTTTGGCGCAGTTATATTCTATTCTGAAAGAAAACCCATAACCGTAAAATATGTAGATTTAATCAGATCTAATTAATTCAGATTAGATCTTTTTAAATATTATTAGATGTCTTAGATTTTATTGTAAGAGGTGTGCTATATTTGCACCTACATTTAATGATTTTAATTATATGTGATACGTACAATTAGATGAAATTAGATCCAGAGGTACCGTACCAAAAAATTATGGCCTTTAATGCATAATCAGATCCGAGCAGATTTATGATTGGTTGATTCAATCATTGTTCCAGTAAGCAACTAGAAAATACGCCATATTTTAGTCTTTCTTTGTTAAAAGCGAAAACGCAAGCCAAGCAGCTCAAAATATGAACAGTGTTTATGGTCCTGATATTGTAACATCCAATTATATGTATATGTAATTTGTACAGCGAATACGTTCCGGTAATTTTGATGGCAAAGATGCATCACCATCTGTTACCATCTGTTTCTGGCGAGTAATTTTGCTGGTAAATAATTCGCATCAATATAAGCTTATGACAATCGACTCCATAGGGGGGACGAAGGTTTTTATGAGGGTCACATATTAATATAATAGAATTACCTTTAAAACGGCAAAAGGTTGTTTTGAGTAAAACGGTCCATTTTTTAGGTCAAATGTGGGATCATTCTAACTATGCTAAATAAGCCTTGTCGTGCAAATGCAAAAATAATGAATGTCATGCAAAAATAATGGATTTCTTTTTACTACATCTTATACATTCTTGTTGAAATTAAAAATACTAACATCATGAAGTTTTTTCTTATACACGGCCCCCGCCAAAAGAAACAAAATCTTTGAAATGATAACTCTTTTTTTCACATATGGTTACTTTACGTTTTATTAAAACGATGCTGATGTTGTTGTGTTATATACGTTACAATACATTTCCATAAACGACGATAAAGGTAAAGATTTCTTCTTCAGCTATTTATTTTGTGTATATGTGTGTGGGTGAAATGGGGAGCATCGTGTAATTGTTTGTTGTTTTTTTGATCATGATCATCATCATCATACAATTTCTTATATTTTACGAACAATACATAATAATGTGATTAAGTTTTACAAAGTTTTGATTCAACAATAGATCCATTATTATTAATATTATACGCTGCTGTTGTTGATCAAATCAAGTTGTTTATGCTTTCTATCTTTCTTTACAGTTTAAACCTTAATCGTTCTCTTTTCATGCAATTTATAGCATCATCAAGCATATTGAATTCGTCGTTATACACATGAGTGGAAAAGTGGCGGTGGCGGCTCCTTCCCCTTTCTTTCTTTTCTTTCCATTAATTTAAATTTAAAATTATATTTTAAATGAAAGAAAGTGTAAAAAAATTTCTTTTTGTTTGTGTGTGTGTGTTTAATTTACTATAGCAAAAAATCAAGAGAATCAAGAGCAATATCCGTTTAACGGATACAAAACTATGCGTTGCAATATAATTATATAATATAATAATAATTAATTAATGTTCTTTTTCTTTGATAAATTTATAAAAAAAACGAACTCAAACCCAAAAAAAGAAAAAGAAAAAAAATAAGTTTAAAAATCATAAAAAGAGCCATTTAAGACAATAGATCGATCAAAGCCCGATTTCAGATTGATCATCTTGATTGATGTTGAGTTACGTTATACAAATAATTCCAAATAGATCGACAGGCTTGCGGACTAAAGAAACAAAAAACAATTTGAAGCCATATATATAGCATAATGTAATCGTAGTTTTCATAATGTAATAGTTTTCTTTTTGGTCAAATTCAATATACTTTAGATGTGTGTATGTGTATGTTTAAAAGGGGCGCGCAAAGAGAGGGTTACTGGTTGTTTTTTAAAAACAATAAAATTTAATAATAGATTAAAATTAATTAAATCAATCAGTTATTACAACATTAGACTTTCTGAAAATATTATTTATATGCTGTGAACATAATAATAATCATAATTAAAAAATAATAATAATAAAAGTTAAGGTAGTTATGGATGTTGGGGATTGGCGGTTTTCCCTAGTTATATGAATGATCTAGAAATGTTAAAGGGTCAGGGTTGAAAAGGAACTAAATTTCTATGTTATAGATATTGGACAGTGGACATGTTTTCAAAGACCTTCGAATTCAATTGAATGCAGGTGATTTTAAAGTGATATTTAAGAACCTAGCTTAACTATAAGTAACAATTTGATTTTTATTTTAGTTTAATTATTGAAATTTTTGTATTTGGAAAGAAAGACCTTGTATACAAGATTTATGAAATATACGCGCGGTTCGTTTCAAAAAATAAAAATATTGTCAAAATTGTTCCTTTACGAGAATATTTACAGCCTATATATGGTAGAAAGTAATGTGAGAGAAAATTGTTCACAGGATGTTTCTTTAAATTGTTATATAAGTCACGACAATTTCTTTGGCAACAAACGTTTTAACCATTTCTATGCTTGCTAGATTTCGGGATACATAATAGTATCAGCCAGTTCAAAAAAAAAAAAAAAAAAAAAAAAAAAAAAAAAAAAAAAAAAACCGAGACCTGCTTTGATGATATGGCGTTCAAACAAATAGTTTTTCTTGTATAGATACCAGTAAGATTAAAATATTCCATTTGACATTCATATGCTATAATCTAAATACCAAATAGAATATTATCCTCTTTTTCTTAAAAATTATTTGTCCTTCAACAAAAGGCTATAGCATCAACAAGATTAAATTATTTCAGATCAGTGGATGAGGTATAATTATCTACTCGTTTCGTATTGTAATCTGTATACCGAAAATGCAACCAAATATATGTATTTGTATTTGTAATGTATTTTTCAGTAACGATTTCAGAATAAAGATTACCGCATGAAATAGGACTCGCTCTTTAGACCTTTGACTATATAATAAAATATCGAAAGTTACTTTAGATCCCCCTTAGGGGTATATAAAAATAAATTGGTACAACAATTTTTAGATCGTTGATGCAAACCCGTTATTTATCACAGTTTCCTAAACCAGAAACGAATGAAACAATTGACCACTAAATATATGTTGGAATTACTATAAAGGAACTCCTTTGAAATGGCATTTTTGGCTACACATTGCCTTATTTTTCTTTAGGGAAACTATTTTAGGCATCTGAAACTTTACGCAACTACTAGAAACAATACAAATGTGTTAATTATTAGTTTCATAATTCAGATTCGGATACGAATGTGGTAATTAGGCACCAGACTATACAGTACAATATCCAATAATTGAGGTACTTGAAGATGACATTTTTGATACATATTCTTCTTTATTTTGCTTTTGTGATAGGAAACTTGATAAATCTATACATTTCTGAAGTTTCGGTACATCACGGGTTTGTTATACAGATTACAATACGAAACGTATTGATCAATAGACGTATTTGTATATGATATGGAATGGTTTAGCAAAATTTCGGCAATATTTCAGAAATTCCAATAAAATTGTGTAATTTACCACACTTTTGTCTTTTATTAAATGTTCGCCTTCTCTCGCACTAAATTTATCTCGCAATGTTAGTGAATTGGCCCTAAAGAAACTACCCGTTCAAACAATTTCAAATATTAGTGTCTAATATGAACTGGACTCAAAAACAAATATGATGCAATTCGATACGCTTCTACAATCTGGGTCCAATTTCACACGGAAATTCAAGTTTTTTGAAGTGTTATGGCATAATTTGTTGAGCGTTCCGTTCAGCATAGGTCGTTGAGTGTTTCGTTTAGCACACAATCAAAGTCACAAATTTAAAAAAGGTAATGGCGGAAGTAAGTTTCTTTCATCTAAGTTAATTACTATTACACCATGCCAAGAGAGCTAATTGGGAGGTCCAAATCATTTTTTCAGTCACATATTTATCTGTTTGGTGTTGGTCGCTATTACCTTTAAAATGGAGAACAGACAATTGGTGTATATGGCTGACAGAACGCCAGAACCCGTTTTAATTCAATTGGTACGCATGATTCGAAACCTAGTAGAAACCGGTCAAATAGCTCAAACTTAGTTGGTACACGTGATTTCACGTCCACCGGTCAAATGCAAACTTGTTCTACACTATGTTATAAACTTGTTAAATTTAAAGCCCCAAACTGCATAATAAAAGAGCGAATCTAGCTATAATTTACATACTCTATATGATAGTGGGAATTTTCCAGAGATACTTGATCATTTTGGAAAATATATGTCAGATGATTTCCTTGCAATAATAATATATTTTACGCTACAACATTCGTAAATAGTAAATAGAGAGACAATTTGTAATCACTGTTTTCAAATCCTTTGAAAATGGCACAGTTGTTAAGCTATGTCAGATCCATATTCAATCTCTGAATTAATAAATTCGTGACTAGTTGCGTCTGATAACGAAGAACACTAGATCTGGGCCGGCATTTTTTACAGGCCACGTAAACGTAATTATAGCATTATTTTCTTATGGACACATAACTTTTCAACATGACGAAAGCATCTTTAAGGTTTGAAATCTAGCATTTCAAATATACAGTATTATGCAACGAATCAAATGGGATCCCTTATGCACAATATTGAATTGTTAGCGCAATTTTGATATTGATGTAAACTCCACCATCGGTGATAATAATACCACCCCGATAGTCAAACATCCATTGAAATCTGCGAATGAAATTAGACAATCTTTTAAATGGTAATCTAATATAAATTCTTATTAAAACGTTTGAAAATCTCCCATCAATATAAAGTTGTAAAATGAATCCTCTTGATGGCATTATAGAAATTTAGGAACATGTTAATACAGTAATAAATGTACTTTCCCCAAAAAGTAGTAATAAAATTGAAACATATGAGCAATTTTGAAAAATTGCAAACGCCTTACAAACCGGTTATAATCATTTACAATTATTTGTTGCAGAGCTCAGTACTTGATACAGATTTATAAGAATTAGTATATTAAACTGAATAAACTCTCAATTTTTCTTCAATAGATTTTTATGCAACTGTATTTCAAGATTTCCCCATAGATTTTACATGTTATAAAGCTTTACTGCAAGTGCCAGTATTCTTGTGAACAACTCAGAAGTTCTAGCATATACAACATATTAAAAATACGGCATTATTTACAACGTATTACTAGAGTAATAATTGTATTTTCTCAAAAAATAATAGTAATAATAGAATTCAGATTTTCTTTCTGATTAAAACAACTAGATTGGACTTCTTTTTCAGCTTCAGTTTTGCCCAACAGATTTCATGCGTTTGAAAGCTCTATCGTAATGCCCAGTATTCTTGGGAATAACTCAGAAGTTCAGTTATAGACACCGTAGCAAAATTTGTATTAAACTTTTTCAGGCCAGTTCAGTAAATTTGTAAGCAGCCTAAATAAATTCCAAATTGAAAGTTTCACCAAATAAACACGGTATTCTTGGGAATAACTCAGCAAGTTCAGTTAAAGACAAGGTAGCAGAATTTGTATCAAACTTTTTCAGTCCTGTTCAGTAAATTTGTAAGCAACCTAAATGAATTCCAAATTGAAATTTTCACCAAAATCTGACTTAACAATTTTCTCCTACATTACTCTGTTCTGCCAATATTTTATATTTTAATTATAATGCCACAACATGTACAATATAATAATACCCTTTAATTTATTGAAATCCTTCAAATGAACCGCGTATACAACTACTATGAAAGAAAAAGGAAGGGGTAAGTAATTACAGTAGTACCTAATAGAGCAGAACATATAAAAACAAAAGTCTTACTAACGAGGAGTGTAACTTAAAGAGAGAGAGAGAGGGAGAGAGATAAGGGGGGGGAGGAGAGAGATATGAGGGGTTTACGAAGATATTAATTAAAAAGGCGGGTTAAGGACATTTTTGGACAGATCAGGGTGATGAAGTTATGCTGATTTAGTAATGTCGTTCAATTGTTATTAATGCTGGTCTTCATTTCGTGTTACTGCAGCTTCATATGATGTAATTCTTTTTAGTTTTTTTTTCTATTACAGATGTTTGAATAGAATTTTGGCGTTTTCTCTGTCTAGTGTTTGTGGTGTTGTAGTTTTTTTTTTGTTTTTTTCTGTTGTTGTAAATTAGATGTTTCATTTGAAAGGAAATTTAAAGCGCGTACATAAAAAACATATATATATATATATATATGTATATATTTAAATTATATAGGTATATATATATATATACATATATATATAATTTATAATGATGATAATAATGATAATGATTATTTGTTATTATCAACAACAACAGCAACAACTGTTGTTGCTGATGCGGGTAATTGTTGTTGTTTTTTGTTTTTGTTATTACTCTTAACACATCAGAGTACTTCAACTTTTGGCCTTTTGTTGCCAGCATCACATTCATCGCCTGATTCTACAATATTACCACTGTAATCTGTGGGCATTTCCTCATATATAATGTCCGGATGTAAGCCTTGCAAATTGGGCTGTTGCTGCTGTTGATGTTGCAAGGTTATTGACGTATTGCCTCCTCCGGCTGTAGTAGTAGTGCCAGTGCCAGCAGCCATGGCATGATTACGTTTGAGCGCAATGAGAGCACCAACACCACCGCCACCACCAACAACATTACCACCACCTCCGCCGCCGGCAATTTCCTGATGTTGCTGCTGTTGCTGGGTAATAATCTGATTTTGATTTGTTATATAAGGGCTGCTATCGGAGTTGAGCGGAGAGAAAAAATGAAACAATGGAAAGGAAACAGGTGTTATAAAAATGTTTCATTCTAGTTTAGTTTTCTTTTTCCTAAACTTACCTATATTGATGGGCATTGTTTGTTCCGAATTGTTGAATATTCTGATTTTGATAGACAATTTCTGAAAGTGACAATAAAAATAGTTATTATATAAAAGAAAAAGATTATGTAAAGAACTGGTAAAAAGCTAACAGAAATTCCACTGAAAAACATATCGACGCCAAAAATGCAAAAGGCAGGGACTACATTTTCCAAGTTCTGACGTCATAAATAAAAGCAATCGTAGATAAAGCCTTATAATTTCTCAAAAAATTTAATGTAGCCTTTGTATGTACATATAGTTTTGCCTAGTGCACCATAAACAATCAAAAACTCGATTAAATTTGTTGACATTTACGACTCTGCAACACTTTCTGGTGATTATACGCACTTTTAAGTGAAAACTAACGTTGATTCTACTGCAAAAAAATGTGAATTATAATATTAAAAACGTTTGATACTTTTAAATGAATCTAACAATTACTTTTCAAATAAAAACCGTACCGCCTAAAAATGTAACGCCAAATATTTATTTTTTGACAAAAAAAAATGCAAATACGCGTATACAGTTGATGCTACAAACCAATTGGCAAAATTGTAATATATGGGGCAGCCAAGTTTGAAACAATGAATGAAATTCTTTGCGTCTAGACTCCTATACGTCGAAAAACCAAGATAAAAGCCACGATCCCTAGGATACGGGGAATTCCGATAAGGCTGGTACTATGCCGACTTTTCGCGATGAAACTTCATATAAAAAAATGATCGTGAAATTTGAAAGTACATTTTTCCACCAGACAGCGCTATGTTTTTCCGCGATGAAAATTATGTTAAGTGGCAAGGCCAGTTTTTTTTTGTTCATTTCATATTTTTGTTCATTTCATATTAAAAGCTGACAATGCTGCCAAATCTTTCCACGTAGAATTCTTTCCTCGAGAAAAGAACATAATACCTAGCTATAACACGAAAATCCTTTTTTACTTTCCCGAGAACACTTATAATTGGTAATAAACTGGAAGGTATTTTTACATAAAAAATTGAAAATTTTAAAACAATTTTCTTCTTACATAATTGCCAATTTAAAAAAAGACAAATTTAAAACAAATTGTGGGGTTTTTTTAAATCAAATGTTGGATCTTTCGCAAAGGTTAAAACTTAGGCAGTTGACGTGATCTATATTTAAATTGCTTAAAAATGTACTAAGTTTTGAGCAGATACGAATTATCATGAATAATACTCCCTAATACACAATTAGTCATAGCAAAAAAATCTGGATAACGTCACCTAAATAAAAAAATAATAATAATAATAATAATAATGATACAAATAAAAAATGTTGCAACACAAAAGTCTTACTAACAATCAAGAAGTACTACTTCAATATCAGATGGATCTTGACACTCATCAGCGCAAGCAACCTCACACATTGGTTAGCGTCCAATACTTTCGATAACTTATTGACTAACGTAATCCAGGCTTTTGGCATGTCACCATTAATTAATAATTTTTAATTTTGCCACACCCTCGTAGCCCTTTGCAAAGATGAACTAATTTCATCAAAGTAGCAGATGTTAGGTTACCATTCAAGTGGATCCGGAGCTGAACATTACCGCCTATAACATCCTTTAACCGAATAGTATTCGAATGAAAATAGATCGTCCTAATAAACGACTTGATTTTCATGCTCATAATGATTCTATATTTCCAAAGATTTTATTCTGCGAAAGTGTTATATATTACGAGTATATTCCTTCCAATTCATACTAAAGAGAGGTTAGCACATGTCTTACTAATGTCTCAAATTAGTTATGGTATTGAAGTTTTTTCGGGAACAAATCTTGGTTGCCTTAGGAAAATTAAGAGGATTTTTAATGTGGTAGTAAGGTATGTGCTATAAGAATTATGCCGAATTTCGAATCATTAAATCATTTTATAAATTGTTCACCACCTTACTGCGAAGTAGATTCAGGTTCACTAGATCAACTAGAAATCCAGAACTTGTAATTTCTCCTATATCAGGCTCCTCTATATTCTTAAAATCATTTACGGTGCGCCTTCGCACAGCTTGGAATCGGCTCCCTCTGCACTTATGAAATTTTGCTGATTCAAACTTAAATTTTCCAGCACAAATATATTAGGTTTGCCTTAAGTGAATTTCAGTAGCCCTTTTTACATTAGGAGCTTTTGGTTCTTCTTTTTTATTTCCTTTATTTATTTATAACTGTATTTGATTAGGAAACCATAATACAAACTTTGCTATCATTTGAATATATATTGTTTTAACTTTTTTTTTTTTTTTTGATATTTAATATTGTATTAAAGAATTTTATATTTTATTTGTGATGTTATATAATTGTCCTTTTTGACTTTCCTGCATCACGATGTATGAATAAATGAAATGTATGAGTTAAACTTAATCAAAACCGCTTTTCCACCATTAATGTAGCAGCAGTGTTGGCAGAACATTGCAGAATTCAGGGGAACATTCCAAATCTCTGCTATTTTAATCCCTTCGATTATGAGTTCCGCGCGGCAAACCATTTATGCGTATATCAAACCTCATCTCAACATCTTTGCTGTATGCTGTTTTGTGTCCTTAGATCCTTCCATTCATTTTTGCAATCTGCAACATCCTCTTGAAGTAACTTGTTTTTCTGTTCAGCTTCAATAAGTTGCTTCTTGCATACGTCTTCCATTACTTTCTTTGAGCTGTCTTAAAACTCCACTGCACTATTGGTCTTCAACCAATAGTTCCAAACCTTGCCCGATTTTCCTTTGTGCACATACATAAGTGACTTGTTAGTTCTCGCTTCACTGCTAATAATGTTGATGCTTTTTATATGGAAATAATTTTCGCAGCTTTTACACCTAATACTATATTGCATCTTCCGAATATTTTTCTTGCAAATTTGGACATTTTGATATTTAGTACCATAGCAAATAAATGCAGAACTTATCAACAGGTCACAGACAACAAACAAATTGTTTACAGATGGCAATGCTTGTACATAATCAAATAATGCACAGACTCATAACAGCAGGCACAAGTAATCAAACTTGGCAAATTTTGTACAAATAAATCGTTGATTTATATTTGCGTATGCGATACCTAGTATCTTGAACAATAATCTACAGTATTTATAGAGATTAATCACGAACTCATTAGGGCGTTACCAGATTTCGAGGTTTTTAAAAGATTTATTTTTTTCATTAGCATTGTTAACTTTTCATTAAAGCTTGATGTGATTTTTTCTGTTGCATAATAGCCTATAGATATAGATCAAAATTATACGAGTATGTGAAAATAAAAAATAAAAGGAAGCAAAAGTGGCGGCTAGCGTCATATCAAAAACAAAATAAAATTATAGGATTAATTTCAACAATTCATATTTGGAATGTAATTGCGCAAACAACGTTGATTTAAGTACACACAAAGCTCACATATATCTTCTCAAGATCTCTTCTTTTTTTGGTATAAAGCGTATCCTTGCATTCGACTAGGGAACCTTTAGGTAACAAGAAATTGCACTTTAATAGCCCTATTTTGGGTTCCGCCGAGGCGTATAATACTGGAACTTTGTTTAACATGTTCTCTATGAAAAATCATATCTTTCTTAATGTCTTTATGCCAACTTATTACCTCCCAAATAAAAAATTGTAGCGTCAAAAAAATACAATTCTTCTTAATATTAATAAATCTCTTTTTTTATTAAGATCAGAATTTCAAAATGATGAAATCTTATTGTCACACATTGTAAAGTCTGTTTTTAAGTTATTTTAGTGTGCACCGCATGTAGTTATGAAAAATCACTGCGCGGTGTTTTGTTGATGTTGCTTTATTAAATGTTCGCTGTGATAAAGTTAAAAAAGTTTACATCTAAGTTCTTGTGTGAGGAAAGCAGCAGAAACTGTCAACTCCGCTTTAATTAGTCGTTATTTGGTGGTCACGTAGAAACCGCTGACGGATTGCATATAGAACAAATTATTATCGCTTTGGCAAATAAATTGATAGCCACTATAAAGAACTACGATGCATCAGCAACTAAGCGTTGCTGCGGAACGGATTATATTCTGTTAACGAAATAGCGAATTAAACAACTCATGGCATAAAATTTATTAATGTAGTACATTATATAAATCACGTTTTTATTACTGCTATTTTTAGCTTTTTGTTGATTTGTTTCTTTTTGAGGACAAATAAATGCAAAACTGTCATTTAGTATGGGGAGAAACAAACGTACAACATTATCTTTATTAATATCGTCGCTGGACAACATTATTAAAATGTTAAAAAACGAAGAGGCAATATTTTTTCTGCAAAAGTGAAATCGCCATAAGCAAGAAATTGCGGCCATTCTGTCTTTTTATCCTCCCTCCTTCCTTATACAGGAATGGAATATTCGGCTTCCTTCAAGTGAAATTCCATATAAATAAAATGGTTGCAAAAAATCTTTTCACCAGACTGTATCATGTTCTTTTATTCTTTCTTTTTTAACACTTTTTTATGAACAAGCTGATTTAGATAACTGATAACACTTAACTTTCCGTAAGACTTTTCTACGCCTTGTATGCCTTATTTCAATAATAAAATTTGTTTTACAAATATATTATCGAAAGTATAATGACACAAAAACATGTGTTATTCCATTTCCAGTTTTTTAAAACAAGCTGGGAAGCGAATTATTTTTCAAGAGGAAACAATATTTTGAGAATTTTTTTTTTTTTCAATACTATTTGCTATATAAGATGTTGTAAAAAGAAATCCATTATATTTGCATGGCATTGAAGATTTTATTTAGCATATTTTTGAATGATTCGGTGCAATAATTAATTGCCATTTCGGACGTAATTCCAGTAAGCTCCTATCACTGAAACTGAGACAATAGATTCTCACAAGCTTCTCTTGATGCGAATTTTTCAGCTACAAAATAATTCGCCATGGACTAAAACAGGTGGTAATCACTTGGTGCCATGTGCGGGCTATAAACTGGATGCATAAAAACCTCATAACCAAGCTCTGGAGCGTCACTGTCGATGTGTGTGGACAGGCATTGTCCTGTTCGAGCACAATTCCTGTCCACTTCTGTCTGGTAAATTCTTCTTTCAGACGGTCCAGTTAACAGTACATGTCCGAAAGAGGAGTTTGGCCGCAGAGAAGTAGCTTAATCCCACCAAATATACAGTAAAACTTTCCTGACTATGAACAATGGCTAAATCGCAACAAAATCAATACATTTCTGAAATGGATGGTGGCTGGTGATGAAAAGTTGCCCATTTACCATAACGTCAAGCGAAAACTGTCGTGGTCGTGGCCGTATGGCAGTGGTCAAACCAGGATTGACGGTTAGGAAGGTTTTGCTTCGTGTTTAATTTGATTGACAGGGAATCATCTACTATCCTCCCTTGCGGCAAGAATGATTTTGATTCGCCTCAAGAGAAACTTGTGAAAATTTATCTTCTCAGTTTTTTGAAAATAGATCTCTGTCACAGAGGCATAATATGAAATTACCTTCAAAGTGGCAACAAATTATTCAAGATATTTGATCTAAATCTATATGTCATGTAAAAATAATCGATTTTTTTTTTTTTACTACACCTAGTATTTTTGCATTATTTATATATTTTCAATCAAATTATATGAGGAGTATGAGTAAGTTTTTAATTGTTCGAAAACATAAATGTACTTATAAAAATCAGTCTTAAAATGCAAGTATTTCAGAGTTAACATAAAAAGCAAAACAAATTATATTGAAAGATATAGTCTGATACTGCGGCAAAAACATACGGAAATTTAGCTTCCCAATTTTTCTTGTTCAAACTCAATCAGCTATCGACGATTATGGTCTGGAAACATTGCGCAAAATGGCAGTTCCCTTGCTACAAAAAATTATAAATTTTTTATTTTTTATTAATCTAGTCGTCCCGCATTCGACTAAAAACAAGGGATTTGTCCCTGTGACGGAGGGGCCACAATTATCATTCAATTATCTTTGTAACGAACAGCTCGCTACATCTTTTCCCTCAAGAGACGTGTACATACATATAACACCTTTTGTGATTAAATTTCTGGCATGTTCATTTCCTGCATTTATCGATGTACAATTGTTGTTATGTTTTTACAAAATATATTCTAACCAATATCCGCGTTTCCAATATGAAATTTTTAAATTTTGTCATTCCGTTCGTAGAAGGCAATTGTTTATCCCCAAACTTTGTCATCTGACAGCACGATCTTTTAATATAAGAATGGGTCGTAGCTATAATGCATTGTCAAATGAGCTTAGAAATTTGCATTTACAAGTGATATTTGTTAACTCTTATTGATTGATATTAAATACATATATGATTTTATGTAATCAATTTTCATTTTATATACATTTTTATATTTACTTTGGAGAGTATTCATTTTAATGTATGCATATTGTGATTTACTTAACAGTTTGGAACTGTAAAATTGTTAACTTAGTTATAAAAAAAAAAAAGTTTTGCAATTTGGACTGACCTATATGTCATTAAATATTTAATTTTTTCCTCATTATTTTTATTTCCCTCCATTTCACCTATTTTTAGTGTACTTTAATTTGTATTTGTATATGTTAATAGTTACCAGCTAATTTGTTCTATTCTAAGTTATATTTTGCTTTTGTTTTAATTCCAGTAGTATTTATTTTATGCATTTTGTAATTTGCTTAATATTGGCCAAAAGGGTTTAAATTACAAGACTGTTCAATAAATAAATTGAAATACATTATGTCCCGCATCCTAATAGGTTAACAAATGAGAGTGGATACCAGTTACAGATTTTGCATCAACATTTTTTCTATTAGATTTTATAATTAATCAATAACAATTTTCATACTCACCGCTTTCAACGTTGCGATTTTCCAATGACATTCCCGGAGAACCGGGAGCTGATTGTAAAACAATATCTTGCAACGGTGAGCTTTCACGTGAATTATCAGCAGAATATTCTGTAAAATATTACATAAATTATTATTATTATTATTACTACTTCACCTGTTTGTTGCAATGTAAAATTTGACATTACCAAACATACCCATGTGACTGGGGGAAACAGGAGCAGAACGTGGCATACCATATGATGGCCTAAATCCTTGGCTACTACGCTGACGACGTTTTTTATAGCTATGATCTATAAGTTTTGCACCACTATCGGGATCGATGCGCCAGAAACTACCTTTGCCGGGTTCATCTTGAGAACGAGCAACTTTAATAAAATACCTAAGAATATGATTAAAATGATTATAAGAAAACTTTGTTTTGATATAAGATTATTTATTATTAAAGTTCTGTAGCATACCTATTTAAACTGAGATTATGACGTATGGAATTTTGCCAGCCCTTATTGGTCTCTTTGCGGTAATAAGGATAATGCTTGACAATAAATGAATAAATGCCCGACAGGGTTAATTGCTTATCGGGTGCCGCAGATATAGCTTGTACAATTAATTGAGCATAACTATAGGGTGGTTTCTCATTATGATTATAACTGGCGGTTGATGGTGTTTGGAATAAATCTTGTTGCTAAGAATAGAAAACAAAATAGGAGAAGGATGGATAAAATGTAAAATGTCATGTAATAAAACAGAAATTTGAAGATGTTATAACTGTCGTAAAAATTAACTTACATTTTGTATATTATTATTACTATAATTGTTATAATTATTTTGATTCTGATGAAACCCTTGGCGCGGGCTAGCCGGACAACTGTTGGCTGCACTTATTGTACCTAAAAGTTCCGATTATTAAGAAAAAAGAAAACAAAAGGAAGTACATACATTGAAATACAGCCATTTTTTAAAGTTTCAGTGTTTTTACAATGTTTTTGTTTGATTTCCCAATTTAATTATTTTCGTTCTATAATTATTATATATAATTGTTATTGTTTATAGTTAATCAAAGATAAATAAAGCAGATATACCATTGTAGTGAGTACTAGTTTGTATACAGAATTCAAATTACATATATGCTGTCTGCCCGTGTATCAATTGTTTTACTAGTATTCAAATTTGCAAATTCTGGAAGAAGGAGTACCATGAATTTGAAGCTCAAATTTGCAATTATTTGTTTCAATTTATATTGTTTATTGTTTTGAAATTGTCAAAAGCGAAGAGATTGTTTTAGGCATGAACCACCGTAATTGATGTACTTTAAGAAGAAAGTTATTTTAGATTTTACTTCCGAAAAATAAGTGTGCAATTTATGACAAAAAATGATTCGTATTTCTAGTTATAGATCTTATAAATTTTTCGCCGCTTTAGTTATAATTTCCAAGAGTTTAGGGATTAAAATGACTCTTGTCAACTATTTAAGCTCGATTATCTTAAGTTTTGCTACAATCCATTATAGAACAAAATACACATTTATAACCACTTCATTCACAGCGCTCCACATTTCTTATCAAAAAGTAGGTTAAGTTAGTATATCAGTAACAAAGGGTCATGTAGATCAAAGGATGGGTGATGATGGTAGCGGCAAAACCGAGCTAAGTGTTTTTTTTCTCCTAATTAAATCTAAAATGGCTGCGTATCTCTAATTCTTAACGTTGGAAAAGGTAAATAAATGTTTAAATAAAAACTGTTAATTCGCCTCTATCTCTTTTACATAGGAAAAAAAATCGGGAATCTCTACTCGATTTAGAAGGTTTAATTAAAAGCACATGCAAAGTATGATTCTCACTTCTTACATCAATACTAAAACCAATTGACACTAAAACCTTTAATTCAAATCCGTATGTCTATCACATAATTAATCATAGGAGATGTTTCGCATCATAATTAGGATTGCGAACGAAAGTGGGTATTCTAAGTTAATTTAAAAGTACATGAGAAGTTTGATTCAGGCTCGAAAGAAATTATCACTTCTTTACATCGATTCGTTTCATATTTGAAACTTACAATTCGAATTCGTATCTCTAACAACCGATAACGATACCAATGCTTTGATTCCATCAGACAAATGTTATAGTTATACGGCAACTTTAGCAATATTTAAACAAAACAAACCATTTAGTTTAAAAGACCGTCTACAATAAATTGACGAATATATTGATCAAGATGTGCTCCATAATGAACAAATATATGTTTATTTGGTATGCCTGAGATGTAATTACCTCATTCAGATTACAACCGCGCGATTGTAATAACATTTTGATGAATAATTTCATCTGATTATTATCTATAAATAATAAACCATGCAACGGTTTAATATGTATGTGTAGATATTTCCGAACTTTTGACAAAATGTATTATGTGCCCAATATATCGTTACTCTGTTTATGATACGAAACGGATGCCATGACAAGGTGCATAGTGGTAAATTACGAATTATACAAAACCCTTCAAACACTTACATAACAGCCTCTGAAAAATTCTAAAAATTTTGCAAAGGAATCACAATTTGCTACAGATATAGAACGTGTCACAATTAGTTGATCAAAATCGCATTCCCTTTTAGTTTTGGAACTAATATTCACGCAGTTTCTGGTTAAAACAAATTCAATACACTCTCTCGGAAGCGTTGTTTCAAAACCATTTACAATCCTCTATACATTCTGATTTGGTACAAAACGTTCTTCACAAATATTAGAAAGGGACCACTTGTCCCAAATGCTAGCCGTATTTCACAGAAATACTAATTCTAAACTCACTCTGAACTATTAAACTTATTCCACAGGTTTATTTCTTATAATGAACCTATGCTACTCGATGCCAAGTTGATATTAAGAATAGTTGGGTCGCTAGATGTTAATATGTCTTAAAATTGTTATCCATCAAAAACTATGCTCCTAACGCATGTTCCTATACACAAAAAATATGTCCTCAGTAACAGGAAGATAACTTTTCGCAAAGGTTCCTGTTATTCGGCTCCAAATAGAAAGAATACTTGTCTGTTTCGTGATATTGCCCAAATGCTCATTGAGAAGATAAGATATCATCTTCAAAATCCTTCATCTACTTTCTCATAAAAAAAATCAAAAATTCCTTCCAACACTTGCTTCTGTTTTTGAATAATAAAAGAAATATTAAAATTGAATTTGACTTGCCAGTTGGTGATAGATAAGGACTCTTTTGCTCCTTTTTAGGTATTGATATTTTCAGTGGCGAATAAATGACATTCGAACTATCCATTGGTAACAAATGTGAAGCATTGCCACCGCCACCACCACCACCACCAGCTGCTGCTGATGCAGTATGATGCTGTTGCGATTGCATGTGTTGCATCTGTTGGCCACCATGACCATGCAGTTGCTGTTGATGATTAAGCTCATCAGCTGAGGCAGGTGATATAATAACTTGATGAACATTGCCGGCACTGCCGCCGCCACCGCCACCACCACCAACATGACCACTTAATATATGATGAGAAGAGGCGGAGGAGGATGAAGTTAGATTATGATGATTATTATTTAAGGAGTTATTACTCATAGTGGTGAGGCCACCCGTTATAACATCCGGTGGCGAATCCGTATGCATGAAACTCTCAAATTGTATGCGTATCTCAGTGCTGGGAAAACGAAAGTAACAGCTAAAATGAAACAAAGAAAGAGAAAAGACGACAAACATGAATTAATAAATGTTATTTAAAAGAGTAAAATTTAAACAAGGTTAGAAATAAATGGCATACTAAATATGCCTACTAAATTATCTACTTTTTAAGGATAACACTTAAGAGAATTAGTTATACCAGATCTCAACAAATTTATTTTACGTTTTAACATTTTTATTTATGTTTACATTTAGAGGCCATGATTATGATAATGATAATAATATAGACAATTTGCAAAGCAATTCTTTCCATAAGAAGACAAATGGAACGAAATTGCATGGAAATCAAAAATGCAAGCAGTTCCCGAGTCCTCCAAAAAAATGTTGCATGTTTTTCTCTTCTGAGAGATTCAAAGATAATTCATCCGGCTATATAAGAACTAGGCTAACACCTATACCTATAAAAACTAGGATACTTCAGCTTCCGGAGATCTCTAAAAAGAACAGTCTCTTGCAGGATGGTGTCAGAGTTCCATCGATCTTGCAGCGCGGTTGTTCGTCCGTACTTAAGTCCAGAGACTCAAACATTCGAGACGCATGTTCATGTGTTTGTCAAAGACTAATAACTCAGGTTCACAAACAAAAATCTTCTATATTCAGAAGAACCCAGAATACAGTCTTAGCTATCAGAGATCTCACTTACAGTCTGATTTTTTTAGAGATATGAACCAGAAACTCAGCTGTACATAGTGCCGAATAGCAGTATCACAAAAACCTCAGTCCGAGCCGTACAAAAAACCTGATTCTAAACTAACCAGAAGGCTGAGAGACAGGAATATTGAGACCACATTCGCTTAAACGGACTTATTTCCGTAGTTCTCTGTCGCCCATTGTAAAAAAAGAAAAGCATACCTTTTTGTTAAGAAATTATGAAAAAACAAAAAATGGCACAAAATTCTAAGCCCACGGCCGGCAATACTTTTAAGCTAAATCTGGTTTCTAAAACAGAAACTATACAAAAAATACAATGGGTTATTTAGTCTTTGCCTCTTCAAACACAAACATTGGTAGTTTAAGAAATTACATCAAATTTGTGAAAATGACTTGTGCTTCGCCTAGGACAACTTTACTGCAGCATTCTAAACGTTAAGAATATCTATCCAAATTTGCACTTAATATGCGCTACAACACAGTTTATACAATTGTTTATGGAAGTGACATTTATAAAGATGTCTTGCTTACATGTATCCAATACAAAAATTACATTTATTGAAATGATTTGGGCTCAAATAATAACTTGGCTGATCTAGAAAACATCACAAAGAAACAAATATCCAAGTCTCATTACAATGGAACTGGCGAAACAAGAGCGGTAAGCAGTATGAAGACACACATTGATTTTTATATAGAAGAGTAGGAAATGCGTCCGGTACTGAATGATTTAGTTAATAATAAGTTATTTAATACCAAATCTGTCAGAACGTAAGGAAGAATGTGGCATGCAAATGAATCTCTTAATTAAAACAGACAGATCAGTTTATTTTTCTATAGGCTCTGTATAGACTGTGGCACGATAGTTAATACACTCGCCTATCGTTCATATAACTATGGAGTTCTGGCCACATATCCTTCTTTGAACGGCGGTCACCTCAATGTACTGACCACATAGACAATCGACAAGTCTAGTAGAACCTTTCCAAACAGGCTTTCGGAATTGTCATTAAGTCCCCTTCTAGCGAATCTAAAATTGAAATGCACGTAAACTTACTGAACGTGAGTAACATTTCCATATACCGTTCATGGGATGTAAGCGAATTTATGAAATGTTTTTAAGAGGATTTGCTGAAAGAATCTCCTAGGCTCGATTCAAACGGACCCAAAATATGAAAAAAAATACATTTTATTAAATTGGGAATTAGAACCCGAGAATCTGATAATTTTTAATATATCGGCATAACAGAATTCTTATGTACAATATAAATTTCAAAACATCAATTACTTAATAAGATCTCACAAATACTGTGGATTCGCTTTTGTTATACAGCAATTTCTTATAAATGTTATGCACGACCTTTTGGTAGTTAAATATATTACTTGAATTACTGCATAAAGGTTTGGGAAAAATATGATAAATATGATATGATAGGATAACTAAACTTACAAATCTAATAAACGCGTTCCGCTATTAATTTTTAACAGCCAACTACTTTTTTTTGAAAAAAATCAAAATACCCATCTACATTGGTCTATTAGCTAAAGGCTGTAGTCTTCAAGATTTTACGTTATTGAATTTCTACGTCGTATTCAAATTTAGCAACAATATTTCAACGCAAAAATTCTGTGGATTCGCTATCATGTAGATTCGTTTTCAAATTACACCCGACATGTAATTATGAGATCACGGCATCAGCAAATTGCCGACAACGTTTAATATCTACATATATTTTCATCTGAAGAAAATATTAGTCTAAAATAACCACATTTTATTAGGCCAATAGATTCAGGATAACTTTACGACTACATACAACTTTAATATACATAAAATGTTCTGCTTTGATAATTATTCATATACGCCTGAAGTTGATCGACGGAGTCAATCAAAATATTGATAAAAATATTCAATAAAATAACCAGAAACAATACCAACCTAATGACAAGCAATATTTAATATAGCATACTTATTCACGCGTTTTAAATCATAGTTTTTTCAATGCAATTTAGAAATAAAAGCCATTTAACACAATACTGTAATTTTCTCAATAATTAATTAACCTAAGCCAAAAGAAAGTCTCATTATTCAAAAATATATGTTTCGGAAAAACTGGCATACAAAAGTTTCCGTCTTAAAAAAAAAACTCACCTGGGTGGCAATTTCAAAGGATCCGCGTTGCGCCTTTGCAAGAAATCATCTACGAATATACCATTCTTACTTAAACATTGTACGTAAAACTCCCTGGTATCCGCATCAAATAACACTTGAAAATGTTTACGCGACACCAGATTATTTTCAGCCACATGAAAGTGAACAAGAGAAGTAGACGAGTTACGTCCGATAATGGTGCAGGGCTCAGTGATGTATAGGAAGTCATCTTCGTACTTTAAGAGTCCAACAGCATGATCAGGTGGCGGTGGTCTTTGTTGTTGTTGTAGTTGCATTTTCTGCGGCTGCTGATGCTGCTGCTGTTGTTGTTGTTGAGGGGCAGGTGGGGTTACTAGCGTCATCGTAGTGTTGTTGTGACGATTATTAGTATTATTAATCGTGGCAGAAGAATTTGCTGAATTGGAGCTGTTATTTGTATTATGAACAGGTGAGTTTAGGCCATCATTTATAGTGTTGTTATTGTTGTTATTCAATGCCGATCCATGATGCAATTGCAACATATCTTTTGCTATAGCCACAGTCGCAGCGTCGGCCGTAACCGTAACACTGCTGCTGCTGCTCGTATTTAAATTGTTGTTGCTTATGGTGAGGCTGTTACTGTAACTGGTGGCGGCGGAAGATGATGATAAATTGTTGACGTTGACGACGTTGCTGTTGTCGTTGTTGTGGCTGTTACTGCTGCCGTTGTAACTGTTATTGTGGGTGATGGTGGTATTGTTTTTGTTATTGTTGCTGCTGCTGTTGTTGTTGTTGTTGTTGGTGTTATTACTGGTGTTACAGTTTGTGTTGTTTTGGGTAAATTGGGTGGGCGGGATATTAAGGCTGTTATTTGTTGTTGTTGTCGAAGAACCGGTGGCCATGAATTTCTAAAAATTACTGCAATGAAAGAACAAAGGACGAAAGGATATCGGTTAAAAAACAGATACTTAGTTGAAATAAAAAAGGCTAGTGTAGATGGTAACATAGCGTTACATACTACTATAATGTATATCATTATATTTGTTAAAATGACAGCAAAAGGCCATATGCAAAATATATTTTTAGATTGAAATTTTGCCCTTAGTTTTCTTGCAGCCCAATCAACGAATGATTAAGTCATTAAGTGAACATGTAGTAAGGATATAGTCAGAATTTGCATTTTGCACATCGTATGGGGGAATGTTATGGGGTTAAAAATATACATTTGTTATAAACTCAAAAGAAACTTTCTAATTTTATTTTAATTTATTTTTATTTAGGATGCCAACTTTATGCCTTAAGACAATTTCGAAGGAATTTTGGAATCTGTCCACGCGAGTGTTTTAACAGGATTATTTTCTATGCGAAAAATTGTATAAAAATACATACATAAATTATATAAATATATATCCGTTTTCAATGGAAGTTATCACAATACTGATTCAAAATAATTCAAGCAAAAATTGAGAATGTATTCCAATGTATGTCTGTGTGGATGTCCTCAAATAAACTTAAAGTGAATCCGTCTAAGCCAAAAGCAATGTTGTTTGCTTTCCATCCATGTGAGTTGAATTTGTCTTACAACGGGGTAGCTATTGAATTTATGCGCAATATTGAATGTTTGGATGTTATAATTGACGATAAGCTCTCATTTGATTTGCATACATGATAGAGTAGTTTCGCGCGTGAATATGACCCTTCGGCGGTTATATAATTCCGATTTAATAATTCCGCTTCATGTTAAAATAAGAACTAGTACATGGTTTAATAGTGTCGCATATAAATTATTGTATCGAAACATATGGCGGTACAGTTAAAAGCAATATAACGAAAATCCAGTTGTCCTTCAATCGTGCTATACGTTATCTGTTCTGTCTTCGTCGAATTGTGCACGTGTCTCCGTTTGTGATACAATTTCTAGGTTGTTCTTTTCGTAATTTTGTAATTATTCGCTCATTGCTTTTTTTTAATTTTATCAAAAATCAATCACCGCTGTTTGTTGTAGAATTATTTAAATTTGCTCGATCAGTTCGCACTAATCAATTGATTATTCATTCATAACACAAAATATTATATGAGCAGATCTTTTTAAGTAAGAGTAGCCAGGCAGTTTAACAAACTTCCAAACACATTAAAAATTTTTTCTTCATCCCAAAACACTTACAAGAGACTTCTTGATATTGATATTGATATTGAGTGATATTCCTCATCTATAATTATCCGCTTGACCCCTTTGTTTCTTCGATATTGCCGTCAGATAGTTTGCTGTCCATCTTTCTTTTCATTCTGAACGGGGAAATGATTATCGCTAAACTTATTATTTTTTCTTCCTTTTTATTTATTTATCTATTTTTTCTTTTTTTTTTTTTTGAGCCATTACTTGCATAGCATCTCAATTACTTAGTTAAGTAAATCTTAACAAAATTACTTGAAGATACTAATTTTTACCATTTAATCTGTTATTAAATTTTGCGTTATATTGTGGAAGTAGCCCTAAATTCAAAATAAAGTTATATTTCCGTATTTTAAGAAGAAAAACATACAGTGAAAAATTCTAATAAGTGGATCGTCATATTGTAAATCATATTTTTCTGGCATACAGATGCATAGATACATAAACGTTTTTATAACATTAGTATTGTAAAGTATTGCATTAGTGTTGCATTTAATTTAATTTATTTATTCAGGATTGTAATTTTAAGCCTTAAGACCGATTTGATTAAATTACAATATTACAACGTATCTTCTCCGTAATTCAATAACAAGTGCATACGTTGTAATATTGTAATTTACTCAAATCGGCCTTAAGGTTTACATTACAATCCTGAACGAATAAATTAAATTAAATTAATATAAGTTGTCGTCTTCGACCATTATAAAAGTATATTTTATGAACAAAATCCAAAAGGACCCCGTTAGAATAACTTGTATTTAATAGACCAAAACTTGCCTTAGGCATCCCTTTGGAAAAGATAACAGTATGATTCCTAGAACGGTATTCACTCGTCGAAACGATGAGTTCATTTTTTACTTTTGCTTTATTTCTGTCGATACGCGTAGCACTCTGACTTGCTCTATAACACCAGTCGGCAATCTAGTCTTGTTTGTGCTACACAAAAAATTAAATTTAATTCCGAATCTTGGGAATTACCTTCGTCGTTTTGACGAAGATTACCGTAAGTTTTTGTTTTCATGTGTAATTTATTGTTCGTTTTTAAAATTTTTGCAGAAAGCATTTAATGCGACATCTAAACATCTTCCTAACTTCGAAATTGCAATGAATTTCTATGATACTTTTTTATTGTAGTTCCTCTTCTAACGAAGTTTACCGACAAATTTAGCTCAAATGGCGCTATGAAAGGCATTTTAAGAGACAATTTCTCTATATGAAAAATATCTGCTGGGAGGTCTGGTCTGTTATTTCCTGTATCTACCATTTTCCATCGGATAATTGAAAATAATTAAGGAAAAAGTGTTTACGAATCCTTAGAAAAACATTGTAGGAACGTTTTTTTCCTTCTGAAACAACAGTGACCGCTTGTGATACAAATGAAAAAGTAACTACAAATGAAAAAATTGTTGAAAAATTTACTGAATATGCTGGAAAGTAGAGAGTTTTCAAGAGACGTGTCCAGTCCTTTTACTGACAAGTTTTTCTGCTAAACCGATTTAGACATATGACTGACTATAAGACAATCTCTTGGAGCGGCATAGCTTCCGCTTGTTAGGCAATGATTTTGAAAGCGGTTAATAATATGTAACATGTAAAAAGTAATTCCATTTGTTAAAGCGGATTGCCAAATGTAGTATACTACGGTGGAATGTACCCAATTCCCGCTGTGTGATGAGATCATAGTTACGATCTATAAGCTTGAACAAGAACACTATCACTAACGTAATCGTATCCTAAAGCTTTATATCACATTTCACGTCATTATTTACTAATCAATCAATGCCCATTTATAGACCACATGTTGATAGTATTTCAATTCATAGTTTAAGGTGACATAAATCTAAAAGAAAAAACAACAAAACAATACTCTAACGATAAATCCATAACACATACTTTGTCAACATACAAAATATATTTTTACTATCATTACGTTTGCAGACATTGATGATCGAAATTATTGTACAATATTAGAAAAATAATAAATAAAACTTGGCATCGTCGCAATTAAAAACGTATCCGGGATTTATTTCATGGCTTTTTATTCTTATATGTAAAAACCGGACCACTATCTGCGTGTGAAATCAACTACAGGGTGTCCGTCGAGTAGGTATACTAATTTGTTTTGCCGCTATTTTTGTAAATATTAGTCTTGACAGTTCATATTTGGTAGTCGTGAAGTAGAGACGTGGCAAATTTATTATGGAAAAATATTCGATAAACCACCGTGTTTTAATCGTCAAAACATTTTATCAAAATCAATCATCGATTACTGTGACGATGAGAAAGTTGTTACGTGAATTTTTTGAAGAAACAACGTGCCAACAAGACGCACTATTTATCGCGTAGTGAATGATTTCGGAGGAAGAGGGTCTGTAGCTGATAGGGCCAAGCATGGACGACAACGTACAGCAAGATCGGCTGAAAACATTACTGCTGCTCAAGAAAGTGTTTAAAACAATCAATCAACCTCAATTCGATTTGTGGGGACATCTGAAAAGCAAGGTTTATGCAAACAAACCAACAAAATATTCGTGATGAAATTAATGAAATGCCGCGAGAAATGTGTGAGAATGTAATGAAAAATGTGTTTAAAAGGGCTGGCATTTGTGAGGCTAACAGAGGCGGATATTGATCAGAAATTGTATTCCATACATAATTGCCGACGTTAAATTAAATATTTATTATTATAAGATCCATTCTCTTTCATTTAATCAAAAATTATAAACAAACAAAGTAGTATAAGTTCCCGACGGGCATCCTGTATAAACCAAAGTGATACCGTCAAATCGGTATCGGAACCAAAACCCGCAGCGAAAACTATGTAAACACCGCAATTTGATTCGCAGCAATTTGTTTGTTATATGTACGTAGGCTTTTATGGCATTTCCATTTCCAATCGAGATTTCATTTGGCGAAATAAATAAAGAGGCAATATAGAAATACAAGATTTCCGAGGTGATATAATTCAACCTCAATGTAATATTTTCAATTTATGCATAAATAGGAATTATTTCCTAACATGTTAACGGTAACTGAGTTTAAATTTTAAGAAAAACAGGAGTTTTTAGGATATCGACGCTCATATATTATGTATGCAGATATATCATTCCACAGAAACTTTGAAACAAATATATTATAGTACAATACCGAGTCGCAAATGTCATGTTTGTGCCCACAAGGTAGTGTTTGAAATTTAGCACAGTTGTCGCAAAAGCAATCAACTGTCAATTGAAGCTATTCGTACTTTTAATGAAATCTTTCAAATGCACTTAGAAGCTAATTAAGATCAACTAGCGCTCCAAAATTAACTATGAACAGCAACACTTTTTGTGTTGTGATTCCAGAATGCGAATCGGTCCAATAATCTCTATTAGGGAAATGTTATTTTGACATTTAAAAAAAATCCTTGCATCCCATGAATGACATATGGGAAAGCTTCTCACACACATTTTATTTCTAGACTCGTTCAACAGTTTAGCAACAATTCCGAATGTCACAGTTTGAAAAGAATTCACCAGACTTATCGTTACTCTGTAACCGTGACCTCCGCTTAAATAATGATAGGTAACAGTGTGCCAGTAACTGATAGGTAACTGTATATTGGTCCCTGGATCATACAAACGATAGCCGCGCATACTAACCATCGCACTACAGTTGCAAATATTTGGTATGAACAAAAAATAAATAAATGAAATAAAAAATTAATTTTTTTTAGCTTAGCGAGGTGGCCTTAATACAAAACTTAATGTGGCATAATGCATTATTATAATAAAATGTTTAAACAAAATATGCTCTAATTCAACGTATAGAGCCAGTGTTCAAGCAAACTCAAACACTGAAACAAGGATGAGATTTTCAATTTGTAAAACAAAAGTATCGCAAATTTCGTTATTTGAAACACAAAGTAATAAAAGAAAAATATTAAGCCATATTGTGTTTTGTCAACAATAATTTTATTATTAAATAAAATTGTCTCCTATTGACATATTCTAACAACTACAAAAACTTGTTTACAAAACATATCAAATCTTTTTTGCAAACGTGACGTAGGGTAAGGGAAGGAGAAGCAAAAACACATAAATAAAAACTTGACATAAAAGAGGTGCGAGTGTGAGGGAGAAGGAGACAAAACAAAGTGCCGCACGGCAAATTCCTTGAAGTATTTTCATTAGTTTCTTTTCTTTTTCAAATTTCTTCAGAGAAACGTTATGAATTGTTAAAAGAAAAAAAAAACAAAGGATATTAAATGATGATATCGATGATTACATACATACATATATACGT
>JAHXMU010000092.1:3348878-3365124 GCA_019455685.1 Philornis downsi | reverse complement strand
TATATATATATATATATTCTATGTATTCAGTATACGGCAAAATTAAATTATGGCCCAATATTTGGAATTTAACCACTTCATTTTAATGCTGACATAAATGTGCAATATTCGTTGTATTTTGTTTAGATTATACTAAGCTTCTTTCTTTTTGGGATCGTATAATAAAGCGCGGCGGCGGTACGATAAACACACAAAGCGACAATTATAATTAATACTTATACACACAACGCTCAAGCGAATGAGCAATTGCAAACAATCTTGTTGGGTTAACTGAGAAAAAAATCCACGTGGATTTTCGCTGTAGATATTTATAAACACAAAATAACACTTTTTCACAAAATTTAGGTTACTTTTGCTTGGCTGTGCATTATTTCCACTACTTTAAAAGGGAAAATAACAATAAAATGAACAAGGAAAAAAACAACGAGACGACAAACGACCGACACCAACCAAACGAATTGAACATAACCTTATTTTTTCTTCACTTCACAACGCGATGTGTATTAATTACATTATTTACGAAAAAAAAGTTAGTGTGCTTTGCTGCTCTTGTTGTTCGACGTTCACATGTACGAACGTCGGTCGGTAGCACAAAACAATCAATGTGAATACCCTGGCGAAAGAAGGAATCGAAGTAAATGCAGGCTTTTTTCTTAATATGCTAGACAAAACAATAGCAATAACAATAACATAAAATAATGAAAATAATAATAAAAATAAATTTACACAAAAACAACACACAAGAAAAATTTATGAAAATACGCACGCACACTCTTGCGTTCGTTCCTTCCTCTCTATATCACGGAAAAATATAAACTTACTGCTGAGGCAATGTTTACCTTTATTTTTGTCTGTCTTTCTTTTAGTTTTTATGTTATGTTTTCTGCTGCTAATTCTGAATCGGCAAATTGGAAAACATTCAACGAAATAGCTCACACAAACACACACGTTGCATACGACAATAATAAAAAACTTAGGAACGAAGAATGACGGAAAATAAAAAAGAATAAAAACAATAAGAATGTTGATGTTTCGCTGTGTGTGTTGTCAAACGACGATCGGAGCCAGTGCTGCCAATTTGTAAGTATAACAAAACCTTCTCTATAAAATGGAAGGCATACTAATTTCACATTTCGTTTGTATCAATTATAAGGTGGCGCATAAGCAACATTAAGTCTTTTTTCGTCCCTTTACAGAATTAACTAAATAACACGAGAAATTTATGATGGAAAGACTCATCATCACAGAACAAAGCACCAAAGTTGTTCAATTTTACTTTGAAAGTCAGCATTGATTATTCAGATCATATCGAAATTTCTTTCATGTTCGAAATGCTTCTAGCGCTCCAACAATTTATCGATTGGTTCAGCGTTTTGGGCAACAAAGGGCTGTCTGTGATCTTCCGCGTGTTGGAAGATCTCGATCTTCGAAATGAAGTGACTCGAGTACAATAAAGTATTGAGGAAAACTCCGAAACTTCCACCAGGCGATTTTCTCAGCAATTAATCTTTGCCGTCTTTATTTGTTATAATTTTACACATGTTACATCTTTTCCCACATGAGATACAATTGGTTCACGAGTTAAAACCAATTGATGCACAAGAATGCATTCAATATAGTCGCCGTTCACGTTACTTATGCACCACCCAGTCAGGCTAGAGTATTCAACACAAGAAACAAATTACAAATTATAAAATTCCGGGTCTTTCTGTTGTACCCGAAAAGCTGGTTCCACCCATATTTCGTCTTATAGATCGTCAATTTTGAACCAATCATTAAGGTAAAATCTAGATGCTTTTTTTTAAATTTTTCGAATATTTTAAAATATGTGTAAAAACATGGAAATACTAGAAACTGAGTATTTAATCGCAAAATCATTTTGAAAACAAAATAAATACTTAACATCGTTCTACATTTTCACTGTCAAAGTAAAGTAATTTTATGTAAAAAAAAAAATACTGAAACCATATAAAAGCTCCCTTTATTTTTCTCAAAATAAATATAAAGTTGAAACAGAATTCGATAATATTCCCAGGTGTTTTTTAAGCGTTTAGACAAATTACCTGTAGAGGGATGAATCGTTCAAAAAAAAATAACAACATTACAGAACGTCTAATAGCGTTCATTTTTGTTTCTGAATACAGTTCTTGTCTACAGCCTTGCTAAAACCGCAACAAACCTATTACAAATTACTACCAATAGCGCTCTAACTAAACATTTAATATTATTTTGATAAAGACTATCTGAAAATTGACTATAGCTTTACCAATCCATGTTATAATAGTTGGACGTGTTAAAAACGGAAAATTGACTATAGCTTTACCAATCCATGTTATAGTATTTGGACGTGTTAAAAACGCTCTTTTCCCATTGGTAATAAATCAGTATTTTCTGGCAATTTTCTCATTACGCTGTTAATTAAGGAATGAATTGTACAGAGCTCAGGAATACATCCTTACGTGTAGTTTTTTGTAGACGTAATCCCTTACTACTTTAGGTATCAAAAACGTATTTTGCGAATATTATTTATTCAAACAGCCGCATCTCTTCTTAGTTTCACCACTGTGCCAGTTTTTCGCACGTTTCAAATTTGGACAGCCTGCCGTGATGGATTATACACAAATTTTGATTTCTTTTTAAGTGTTAGAACTACGCATCATTTCCGGTATCCTTATTTTGTGCATTTTTTAACAAAAAATAGTTCGGCTGACGTACTAAATTCACAAAAAGGACAATTTGAACATTTGAATAAGTTCTCTGTTTTTTTCTTTATTTTCTATATCTATATTTTTTTCTAAAAGGAAACAAAATACACGCCAAATAAAAAAAGGGTGAAAATATCTTTACAAAACTTTCTAAATGGAGCGTAAATTCGTATTTTTCGTGTACTCCGCTCGATTTTCGGTAATTTGGATACCAGCGCTCATTTCATACAACGGTCTCTCTGGTTGAGGAAAATTCGTACAGGACTTAAAAGTGCACATTTCGAACCGGCCGAAGACATTTTTAATTTGGTAACACACACTTGAAGAGCAAATTTGAGGACTTTTTGTACATTCCCTTAACTTCAGCGTTGATATTTGAAAATTTGCGGCCAAAAATTACATTTTGAAAAAATCAAACAGAATATTTAATTTTACTGTTAAACCGCCATATCTTTTTGTACGAATGACCCTTAATTCATTAGGTGTTTGCCATTTTGATAATTTGAAATTTTTAACAGTCTAAATCTGGCTACCCTGCAACACATTACACTTCGGTACATCCCATTCGTTTAATTTTCCTCGTTCGGGTTTAGTAGCCGTCTTGTTTGTGTTCTGTTATTATTATAAGCATTGTTGTTGCCTGGTTGTTGGCTGGCTGGTTGATTGCTTGTTTTTTGTTTTGTATTTATATTTATTGTTGTTATTGTTATTGTGTGTAGACGGTTGCTTGCTGCGGCTACTTTACGTGTCTTTTGTCATGCTTTTTCGTTTATTTGCCTCTTCCCACTTTAAAGAGCACAATATTTACAGATTTTGCACGTTTACCAACACTACATCCAATATAAATAGTAAAAATGCCATACATACCTCTTTGGCCGCCGTTTTTTCTTCCTAGCTAAACTCAAATCCAAATCAAGAGCTTTTACCCTAGAAGTTCGTAATTTCAAAATTTTATAATATCTGTTGTGCTCAAGACAGCTGCTTGGCGTTTCGCCTTTCTCAAAACTAATTTTGTTTTTGTTCGTACAGCTGCTCCCGCTGACGCCTGTATGCCTGCTGATTTTTTTTAACTAGGTACGGTGGTTTAAAACCATTCAAAATCGATATAGTGCGTAATTTATTTTGGTTTTAGTTGTTGTTATAGGTGTTGTTCTTGTTCTGGTTATTGTTTTTTGCTTTTTCCAATTCGTTTGTTCTTATTGGTGGTGTTGTTAATTTGCTCCTGTATTGATGTTGTTATTGTTGGTTGTTGCTGCTGTTGTTGTTGTTGTATTGCACACTGTAAATAGTGAAGCGAAATCAAAATATAAAAACTCGCCAATATAAATACATCACAGCAAATGCAAACATACACACATATATACACATACAATTGCTTGTACTTGCTACGCCGATATCCGTCACTCAGCTAGGATTGCCAGATTTTACAAATTGTTCATATTGTATAGCTGAAGCATGGCATCTACGTTGAGCAACCCAAACTAGTTCGAATTTTTTTTGCTTTGATAAAATATTGTTTTTAAATCTTCGTATTAAAACGGATACGAGCCAACATTTTATGCAATTCTCACTGTTTTTTTCGAGATGATTTAATTTTTTGTAACAAACTTTCAAAAGAAATTGAAAAACTGTTGGGAATCTTTCCCTTTTTTTGTTAAAAATTGCAATACATTGCTCGGTTTGAAAATTCTGACTTCAAATTCTTTTTAGTTATTAAAATAATATAAAGAGCGTTGGTTTTTGAACAGCCCTTTTAAACTTCTTAATATTATGTCCAATATCGTCCGTTAATAAGATATCAACTACGAGCTTTTGAATGCATTTTATATCTGGTTTGGCGCAACAAACTAAAAACGAAAAAACTAGTTTCAGGATGTACAAACATAAATTTGAGAAGAAATGTAAATGCGGTATTCAAAATAAGCAAAAATGTTACTTTAATTAGATATATCCAGGTTTTCGCCTAAGTTTCAAATGGCCATTTTTTTGAATGGTATATTTTTCGTTCTAAACATCTTAAAAACTTAAGTTTATAACAATGTGTTTTTTAAAACTTAGCGCTTTTTTTTATAAAAATCTAAGTTGTCTTGTCAAATTTTTTTTTAATTTATTTAGAAATGAATTTTTGGCAAGAGATCAAAAAAGTCATTTTCATGCCAAAGAAAACACAAGAGGTTGAGGTAAAAATACAAATGCAAAAATCATTCGTTTATCGTGCTGCGGGACCCCAAAATCCGAAAATGGGCCTTAAAGTGTGGAAACTCAAATGAATGGAAGCAATGCGTAGAATCAAGTCATACTTTATTTCCAAATTCTTTAGCTTAAACAAATAACTAATTATAAAAAATGTGCAATTTTGATTTAAAGATAGACAAGGGAAATTTTTAACTTTCCATGTCTCTCTCAATAGGACTTAAAAATTTTAGGACATTTTTAAACCTGACAAGATTCTCCTTATTTAAGAGCCCACAATTGGTAAACCAACTTAGATCCGTTATCCCTTTTTTTTAAGCTTGAATCTTTCTTCCAATTTTTTTTTTCTAAGGATTTTTTTTTGTTTCTGGATGGTTTCTTCGGTTTTAGTAGACATTGTACCCGAAACTATAAAAAAACATTCTTTCATTTGGGTATTATGATGGACTCATTTCTGAGGTTTGGGCGCCCGTAAATCGGCAAGTACGTGCTACCGTTCTGCTTTACCATTTTTTTCTATTTTTTACAAATGTCTTAAATGGCTGGGTCGAAGCGGACTGCGCAAGTACAAGTTTCAAACTATCAGTTCTTTCCAAGCAGAAATATTTCACTATAGAAAATTACGAATTTTAAAGAATTATTTTAAAAATTCGCCCATTTTTTGTTAAAATAATTTTTCGCCTTAAAAAATTATTCAATTTCATATACACTAGTAAAAGCAATCCTTAGTCTACTGACTATCGAGAAATGTGCAGCGCGATTTTTTTAAACAAGATTTCGACGGTGATACAATTCCCTAAGATTGTAAATTTAATTTTATTTTTAATTTATTTATTCGACAAAGGCATCTTTCCTTCTTTCTTAAGAACAATCCAATGGCAACCCTTTCGTCACTCAATCATAGTGGACACATAATAGCACCACACATTCGCCGATGTACAACTCTGTCTATTTTTCTTTTCGTTTTTTGCTTTATGTTATTTTGCTCAAGTACATCGTACGTTCGGGTAAATAAAATGCCGCTTTGTTTTGCCTACTCGTTCGTTCGTTTGTTTCGACACACAAGACTCCACCTGTATATTTTTACAGATTTTGTTTTTTTTTTCTCTCTGCACGTAAATATAACAAACACACGCACAAAGTATTTTACCCGGTTGGGTGGCTACGGAAGCTACGCTCTTCAAACCCCACTTCTGCTCAAACGACCGACCCTTTGGCAAATTGAGCAAATATGAAAAAGAAACGAAAAAATCCTCCATTAACATCCACACAATTGACGACAACGACGATTGCGTAAAACTCGGCGCAGCTCAACACATAACACAAACAGAATAAAACAGTACCGAAATGTTTTACTCGATTCGAATCACTTTTTTCGACGAATTTTTTCCATTCATTGTTTTTGTTTCAACCACTCACTCTCTACATCTAAAACTTTTTCCAACACTACGATTTCCTAATGTTTACTTTTACACAAATGTTTATTTAACCTTTTCACAGAACATATTTTCGTAATGAGTTTTTACGGTTTTTTAAGCTCTTTTTATCGAACTTCTGTGAGATGGATTATCTCTTCACATAGAGCTGCTTGTAGCACGTTTTTTGTTTTCTGTCCTCGATTTTCTGAGAACAGCCGCCGCCACTGTTTCTATGTCGCGTATTTTTGTTCGTTTTTATTATGCCTTTCCTCGTTCCTCCTCGCCTGTATGGGATCAAATCTTACACTACATTGTATATTGTGTCCGGTATGTCGGGTGCGAATGTATGTGTATTTTTGAAATTTGTGTATATTTTTCTGTATATGTGTATGTATATTTTTATTTTTTTTTCTTCAATCTATTTTTTATATTTGCTTCTTTGCTCGTCAATTTTCCTCATGCATATTCAAGAAAGAAAATTTTCTCTCTGTTCTGGTGTTTACTTCATAACCGAATTTCTAAGAAACTTTAATCATTACATTTCACTATTTCCAGAACGATTTCCGTTGAAACTCGACAATTTCCACAAGGTATATCAGTTTTGGCTTTGTTTTATATTGGTTTTGTAATTTTTATAAATAATTTAACAATAATATTATTGTTTTTATAACGCGGTTACTCGCCTTTCCGTGCTGGGCACCGACGACTTTGGTCGAAAAGAACGATACTAGTCGAATGTTGTGGACAGGTCGAAATGTGTTGTCGTATCATGAGATTAAATTAGAGAAAAACGAGGTGGAGGAAAAATAATGCCTGGATTTTTTGGGTAAAAGTGGCAACGTATCAACAATCGACTATATTTGTGAAACAACAGTTTTGTCCGCCTCATGTTATCGAAAAATTTGATTTCAGTAAAAATTAATCAAAACAAAAATCCAAGTTATTACTGTTTTTGGTTTCAGAATATCTCAATTTTTGTTACGCAACTCATTTCGTGTCCCACATATATTTAAATAAAATAATTTCAGTTGCTTTATTGAATAAACAGTAATTAAAAATGTCTTTCTATTCACTACATTGTTTTAGTTTTGTGTGTATTAGGGTGATGACGCATTAATGGATTAGCTTATTATTTTACCTTATTTGAGGAAACTGACAATTGTTTACATGCAAGCAGTGAATAAATGTCTGGCATCTTCGAGGCATTTATATATATATATAAATCGATATAGATGTTTAGCACTTGCCAAAGCAATATCTACCAAGATTTGTGTTTCCAGCTGTCAAAATGTCACCTTGCCATTTGAAACAGCAAAAGTACGAAATTAAATGAACCATACAAAATTATATACTCTCTAATTTTACCACTGAACAAAATATTCCATTTAAAACACAGCCTTGGTATGAAAATTTAACGAAATTATCCACAAAGAGGGTTTAATCTGTCAGAGTAATCTGTTAACGTGTCATCCCCATTTTTTGATATCGACTAAACAATACTATTTGTAGTCTTGGATATGAAATAATGAAAATTAAAATTGGTTGCAAATTTATAACAATTTTCCGAAAACTATCCTTAAATAGATACATTGTTCTTTAAATGCATGAGTATTTATTTAATATATTTCTTAAATGGCTTTGAATTTGTGTAGTTTCACAAAAAAAAAAAAAAAAAAAAAACATTTTCAAAGGTGTAAATAAAAGCTGATTATTAGAAATGTACGGAATAATATACAGTATATAAGGAGAAATTTCAATTCAGTGATATTGACAATTTTTGTTTCAAAAAATTAAAAAAAATTGAATTGAAATCAGTTTAAAAAAGGAACTAGTCAAAATTGGTGTATAAACTTACAGCGTTTATACTTACTCATAATTATCTGAAATTAAATTAGTTAATACTTAATTTGTACTTCAAAAATGTACTATGTAATTTGAATTGCCAATCAATGTACAGGTCGTATTTAATCGTGAATTAATTTTGTTTATGCTATAAAAGTTACTTGTTACCTATTGTGAATTGATTAATGAATTGAAAATAGATAAATCGTAAAGTGACAAGTTAAGTTAGTAGCCAAAAACGGAACTTCTTTGCATCACATCATAGCGAGTAGTCATTTTACCCTCATCTTGAATTCTACAATAAAATTACTTATTATAACGTGAACAGAACTTCCGTTGTTCACCAATCATTTCACAAGAATTTATGGTAAGGTATAACCGCTAACCTCAAGGATCTATCCACTATCTCTAATCCTTCGTGGTTTAATATCTTGTTTTTTATTCCTACCTAAATCCTAATAACATAATAATGTAATGTTTAAAACTCTTTAACTCTCGAAATTATAAATATCTCTATGCGTAATAATCATTACATCAAAAGAAATGAAACGAAACACAGTTTCTTGAGGTGCAAAATGAATCAATAATAATATTTTAGAAGAATAGTTTAATATTGCAACTTTCCTATTTTCCTCCGAAGCTTTATACATAGATTTTTTCGTAAAAAATTATGAAGTTATTTTCAAAAACTAAAATCGAAAGAACACATGTAAAATTGCGAATTTGTGCCATTTTGTATCACAATTGTATATAAGAATGTCTTCAAATGTTTCAAATATGTTATGAAATGACAGTTGCAATCGGCAGCTGTTTATAAATCAGTTGTTTGAAAGTTAGTGCTAGAGAAATATTTTAGATAATTGTTTTTAAGCTTAAAAATAGTTAGAAAGTTTAAAAAATCGTATGAAATGGAAAATGCAATCGGTGACTGTTTATAAATTAAATATTTGCAGATCAACGTCAGTAGAATTTCCTCGTCAGAACGCAATACTCATTTCGCTTTGGTGATGTATGTATTGCCTACGCTTCTTGTCAGAGTGTAGGTGTGATTAATTCACATGAAAAACACATGGTTGACAAGGCTTTATTTCAATTTTTGCATACACATCGTTTTCCTCGTTGTTCTCTTTCTCCTCAACAAAAATATGTACTGATTTGAAAACATTTTGTAGGTGCAAAGTTGAACATTATTCGTTTCAGCAAAATATTTTGTTTTAAATTCTTCAAAAATAATGTAACAAACCTTTCGAGACGGAGATAGTCATCGCGCTATTATAAATATTTAGTCGTCCGAAAAAGCAAATAATTCAAAGACCTCGCTTTCATCAATTCCCATAAAACTCAAGGTTTACAGAATCCGCCTATGCGCAACAAGCTGCAACAGTTATGATAGTATAGCAACTCTAGTTATTGTATTCACTTATTTCTACCAAACAAGATAGGTAATGACCGTAAGATGTGTGATTTGCCCGAGAATTTGCAAGTTATCAAACGTGAGCCTTTATCGCCCACAACATCAGAGGATATATCACCCCATAACATAAAGGCAAAGCTCAATTTACACGTGAAACGTCGCCTTCAAGACTATCGCCTGGAAGAAAGCGAGCAGCCCCGTGGGAGCACCTCGCAGCTGCAGAGTGTTGCTCCGATAGCGGAAAATAACAATAAAACAAGCAAAGAATCACAACAAAAAGAATTTCGCCAAAAACGACCTTATCACAAGCGAACAGACAAAATCAAATCTACAGCGTCGGCAGTACTACAACCTGCTGATGGGACATCATTAACACCACAGCGTAAATATAAGACAAAATTTAGGCCTATGGTGACAACCGGTAATCCAGATGCATTAACACCAAATTCCCAAGACGATACCAGCCATACGGCAGTGTCCAGTGCAGGAGCTAATAGTGCCGGTGATGACGATGAAACTGGTCATGATGACTTGAGGCAGGCGAGGGAAAAGGAAAAATGTCCGGATGTGCTAGGTATGGTACTGAGCGTGAAGAAGAGGACACTAATGCAAGATCCAGAGGTGCAAAAATTTTTATCTGAAGTCATGAAAGTAATTAAAAGTTGAAAATAAATAGAACGAAGTCGTTATTATTCTGTCAACCAGCTGACGAGTTGGTAGGGTTGCCAAGAGTCGTGTTAAGTATCCAAGAAGTGGGAAACAAGTGCATAGATGTGTTATATTATCTTTCTGTACTATATATACTATTACAAAATGTACTACTTTGAAAAGTACAAAAAGTAGACAAAAGGAAATATATGCTAACATAATAGTTAGAGATTATAAGCTAGTACTACATTTTTTTACCGGACAGAAATTTAAAAATTTTTTAATACAGATTTGTAAATAGCTGAATTATAAACTGCTTATATATATGCTGCTCACCTATTTTTCTTAAATTTTTTTAACATTCTTTATTTCGAAAATGGAATTGTGGTACAAATACAATTTCGCAATTTTATAAATATGTATACAAAAGTGTTGCGACGAATTGTCCAAATGTAAAACTTTGTTTCTCTTAATCGGTGGCACTGCTGGAACTTGCATCGAATATCTTGGTTGCTCTTAGCAAATTCTAACTTTTTGGGAAATCTATAAAAAATGTCGATTAAAAATCTGTCATTCCTTACCAAAACTTACAATAGCATCAAAACCGTACCGTACTCAAGCTTTTCATAGCACTCGTCTTTTGTTTATGTCACAAACATATGTTCTATTTCCACATTTGAGTTACTTTCAGTTTTATATCAATTCACATTTGGTTAAATAATCTTCAGACGAAAAAATAAATAAAACTATGAACAATTTAACGAGATTAATGGCCGCCTGTGCCCTAAATATGTCAAGGCGTGCCCTCATTCCCCCTACGTCTAATTTGACAGTGCAATTAAGAACAAAAACGAAGATGGTGGTGAAGCCTAAACCCGGCAATGGTCGTCAGTACAGACGCATCGTTCATTACAAAGACGAATACACTGTGGAGCCATTGGAGACCACCCATTTGGCGGGTCGTGATCCGGTTACTGGTCGGGTGGTGGTTAAAGGTATCGGCGGAGGTATCAAACAGAAATTCCATTGGGTTAAGTTTGTCCGTGATGGTCCCGCTGAAGGCCCGGCCCAGGAGGAGCGAGTTCTTGAAATTATGGATGATGGTTGCAGGACAGCAAAAATTGCTCTGGTCGGCGTGGGCGATGAAATGAAATATATATTGGCAACAGAAAACATGAAAGCGGGGGACATTATAAAGACCTCAAGGTTTATACCCAGAATACCAGGTGAGATTTAAAATATCCTTTAAAAGGTTTCAGATTTGCAATTTCTTCTATGCATTTTCAGTTCGTGCAAATGAAGGAGATGCTTATCCTCTTGGTGCTCTGCCTGTAGGAACCCGCATCCACAATTTAGAAAAGAATCCTGGCTATCCTTGTCACCTTATTCTTTCCGCTGGAACATATGGCACTATCCTACGCAAATTTGACGACAAGGTTGTGGTACAACTGCCATCCAAAAGAGAATTTGCATTTGATAGAATCTGTATGGCCACAGTGGGTATGTTCTTATGGCAGTTGTGTTAATGTGAATAATCGGAACAAATCCTCCTTTGCAATTTAGGTCGTGTTAGCAATATAGACCACAATAAGCAACATATAGGCTCTGCCCAGCGTATGCGAGAGTTAGGCAATCGTCCACGCTCTGGTTTATGGCAACGCAAAGATGGTCGATTTGGTCGCAAAATTCGCAAGTTGCCTCCTATGACTTTGGTACCCCCACCACCGGCTAAGCCAGCAGAGGTTATCAATTTAACTTTGCCTCTTTAAAATCTATGATATACACATGAAGTTTTATTTAAAATCTAAAATTGTTATTTTGATAATTACGCGTAAGACAAGTATTTGTTTTGAACTCCATTCATTTGCGCGATTTTTTCATGGAGAAACCTTGACCTTGAAAAGTTTCTTGTTCCGTCGGAGTTGATTCTATTTCTGCCACCCGGTCGCTAATGGGCTTGATAGAACGATCAAATTTAAGATAACCAAATTTATAGTCATAATCGGGAACGCCACGGGCCAAGACCTGAAGAAGAGAAAATATATTGAACATTACACATTGAAGATTACAAATCTCTATTCAACGCATTGAGATCCATGCTATTTTTCAAGTCGGTTTCTTTTCCCACAGAGGTGGTTGAAGACAGATTTTTTTATAAAAAATTATTTGGAGGCTGCTTTTTCTATCAGAAACTAGTTTTCGTATATAAATTATGTCGGAAAAAAATTTTTTGGTAAAAGAAAAAATTGATTCGAAAGTTGTATTCTTTCACTATATTTGTAGCTATCTCATAGAAAAACGCATTCCGGATTAGTTTTTCTGTAGAAATGATTTTCGAGGGTAGTTTTTCTAGAGAAACTAGATTTGAAAGACCTTTTCTTACAGAAGATAGTCCTCTTCGAGAGCAGTTTTCCTGTGTAGAATTTTATTTGAAAGTAATCTTATTGTAAAAAACGATCCACGAAAAAGGAATTCTTATAGAAAATCTTGCTCAAAGGCAATTTCCGTATATGGTATCTGATGCCATTTTTTCTCACATAAAATGGCCATTAATGATAGTTTTCTTACGGAAAATTCTGTTCGGATGGAGCTTTTTTTTTAATTGTTTTCTTTGAGAATAGTTCATAGAAAATTATTTTCGAAGGTTGTCTATAGAAAATTGTCTACGACTGCAATTTTCTTCAGAAAAAGCTTTCTTGTAGAAAATTGCGATCAACAGAATTTTTCTTATAGAGAACGCACATTTCTTGCAGAAAATTGCTATCGAAGGTACTTTGCGTACAGAAGATTATCTTCGAATGCAATTTGTTCATAGAAAGTTGTTTTCAAAATCAATTTGGTCGTACAAAATTTTACGCGGAAGCTGTTATCTCACAGAGAATTGGATTGGAATCAAATTTCCAGTAGAAAATTGTTCTCCATCCCATATTTCATTTAAATATTACTTATCGAAAACTGCCTTATAAAAGATATACTTTGAACATAATAACCTTTTAGAAATTTTCTTTCTGTAGAGGTACGGGGGAAAACCTTTGCGGAAGAACGAAAATTACCTTTTTGATAACCGGCATGTCCAGTTGGCTGTCCTTCTTCTTCTTGCCATCTAAACGTACTCCCGACCCCTTGAATGTTTCCACCACTTCCTCCATAACGTGATCCTGTGGCTGCTCTTCCTGAGGTTCTTCCACTCTATGGTTTCTTGGTTCCTTGTAGCCCACAGGTGCCTCGAATTCAACCTGTCGATACGCTTTTAATATAATCTCCATCTAATTACTACAATTTATAAGTTGATCTTACATTCATATCGCATTCTATGATGCTCACGGCGTTTCCCGGCTTCGTTTCCAGGACGCACAGCTCGTAGACTTTCTTGTTATATTTGATGGCTATAACATCACCAGTGGTAAGACAAGCAAAGTTCCTTAAAGCATTTTCCAATACTGCTTTGGGATTGGTAATATCCAGAAAATCTGTGCTGTGAGGTTGAAATTTAGAAAAGTTTGCCACCGGCAAGGAGACGCTCTCAATGGTTAAAATGTCGCCTTCTTCCAAAAGTAAATTGTCCATCATCCAATAGGGCAAATAACATTTACCCTCATCAGCCACAAACTCCAAGACGCCAGCGTGTGAAGTTCGGGCCTTTTTATTGTTGATCAGTTTGAATAACATGGGATATTCCACATTCAAACGGGTTAACGTGTCCAGAGCTGACGGTGGCATTATGACTAAGGAAAACAAAGAATAGCAAATTTTTAAGAGATTAATCCAAATACTGACGGAAAATACTTACTTTTTCCACCATTTTCTACATCTTGGCGTTCATTCCCTGGCAACATAGAAACGGAAAAACATTTGTAGGACGTCTTGAAACTGCGTCCAGCTTCGGGAAACATCATATTGAAGCCACTGAATTGAAACTAAATATAGGGTCAATTGTTATACTCTTGCCATGCGTAACCACATAAGGATTGTCCTCACTTACCATTTTGTTGCCTGGCTTGTAGTTTGTGCTGTACTTTTACTTTTTTATGCAAAAAATTACGTGTATTTTCTCCTGCCAAATAGAGAGCCAAATGTTTTTGTTTTGTTTGCTTACACACTGGTAATCTTTTTTTGTCCTGTCATTCATTTCTTAAGTATTCATTAATGAATGACATCCCAAAACAACGATTGTAATTTATCACTGACATATGTTCGAATGGAACAGGAATGTTTCTATAAGGAGAGGTATCTTTGGAGTGATACAATTTTTATATGATTTTACGAATTTCTACCGTTGTTGGAGACATCCAGTGACAGTCGATGTTTTGAAAATTGCCATTTTCAAAAAATTAGAGGAAATGTCGTTTTGTATTTGCAATTCCCATCTCTGAAAGAAATTAAAGTTGAAATCTTGAAAAATTCAAAACTTCAAAAAGCAATTTAAAATCTCATTAAAATTTAACTATCTAAAGCTTTTCACCTATGCAAAATAGAAATAGTTCGATCGGTTAAAAAAAATATAAAAAATACACATTAAATTTGACTTGCTTAAAACTTGTATCTCAAATTAAAATTACATATTTTTAATTACCAATTTAAACACAATTACTATCTTCAGAGTTGTTCACAAAAATTTTAAATTATTTTGCAAAATATTTTAAAGTAATTTCCAAAAGAAAATGTAAAGAAATATGTATTTCAATTATTTGAATTTTTCTGTAGACATTTTGGATTATTTGGTCAATTTTTAAAAGAAAAAAGAAATTGAAATATAAATCTATGGAAAGTTGATACTATAACATTCCTAAAAGAAATGTAAAAATAAAACGTTTTCAATTTAAAGTACTTGAACTCTTTTTTTTTGCAAAAAATGTAGTTAATACAAGTTAGAAAGCAACTTTAAAAAAACATTTTAATTTGTTCAGAATTTTTATAAATTTCTATCGTTTCATTCGGACAATGTGATCAACTATAAAAATGTTCGGAGATACAGCGTATTAAGATACTTCCTGGAATGGAAGAGATATTGTGTACTTTTTAACATGCCAAAATCTCTTCAACTTTTGGGTTCATTTGGAATTAGTTCTTTACTTTTCTTTACGCTGCTTTCAAAACACAAAGAAATTTCCTAATCAACTGTAAGAGTGATTTTACAAAAGGGATTACACGTTACGTTGGTTAAATTTAACCATATTTATTGATGAATGTTTAGTATGAAAATTTAGCTGAATTATTTATAAAGGACGTTAAATCTGTCAAATACATTTACGTCATTAGCTTGGTCAATTGAAAATAGATGGCATTGTTACAGCTAGAAAATCTGTGATAATGAATTCGACGGAGTGCTAGGACGGGAGCGACCAAAACTCCTTTGGGTGGGTTAGGTTTTTGATAATCTAAGACTAGGATTTTGATTAGGTTTTTGATAATCTAAGAAAACTTGATGAGACAAATAAGTCACGTAAGGTCGAAGCCCTTGGAATTGCTTTTGACATGTGATATTTATGCACCAAATATATGCTAAGCAATATTTTAAAAACCCTTGGTGTCATTTGACCGGCCATGGACTGATGGTTAGTATACAAGAATATACATATTCGAGACCGCATATTTCAGACCTGGTTGTTACCTCGATATGTCTGACGAATGTTTCAAGTAATCAAGTAATCGGCAAGTCTAGTAAAAGCTTCACAAACTGATGTACAGCAGAAGCTACCTCATATCCTATACCTGGGATGCAAGGACATTTTTTTAACTTTAATAGGATCATTTTCATGGTTCATGTCAAAGGGAGTGATGCTGTAGAAAAGTTCGAATATGACTTCGTTGGAGTGGCTGGGTTTTGACAATTCAAGAAAATTTTTGCGACGAGTTGGGGAAAGAGTGCAAAAAATCGTAGAATTTGGAATAAGGAAACTATAAGGACTATAAGGAACTTTTCTTAAACTCATATACATATGTACAATGTACATGTCTTCTTTTCATTATCTGGTATTATGAAAACAACTGCAATGGAGAAATACAAATCATGCAGGCCTGTTCTG
>JAHXMU010000092.1:3304343-3338425 GCA_019455685.1 Philornis downsi | reverse complement strand
AAAAAAACATATCGCCTCCTACTAGCGTGAAGAGAATACGTCAATTATCACAGCCAGTCAGCCATTGCTGGCCAGACCGACCTGGTTGTCATCATAATTTGTACAGTGCTTTAAGTGCATAAGTTAGTACCCAATGGATAAAAATCAATAAGTCTCTGGCTACAACCCTGTTGGGAAAGGGCAGGGGGGGTGAAAAACTCGAGTAGTAGATGGTGCCACCAAGCCTTTGTAATAATAATATTAATGGGTGACGTCGGTGTCTCCCTGCTGCACTGCTGACTGTAAATAACAAAGGCGCCAAACATATGACTCAGGCTAAACTCAAGTGAAATGTGAGTGAAACGTTGGCTATAAATTTTCATAACCTATAGGCAGGCTATGGCATAAGTTTTAAGGTATAATCAAAACAAAATATGGGCGATGGTTCTTCTCACTCTCATAAATATGCAATGCTCAGTAACATCAACTATAGAGAAACAACAGTTAAAAAGATTGCCAAACGCCTTACATATCGCATCTCCTTACCCGTTTCCCCTCTCTTCATTCTATTGAAATTTAGTCTTTGTTTAAAACGTTTTCAATTTAAATCATGATGATTTCATTTATTGTACCTTTTTTACACGTGTTTAATGAATGATAATCCATCACAGTTCTTATACACACATCGCCTTTAGCACCTTCCCGCCACGCGTTTTCTTACTTATCAATCCTTTGTAAAAAAAACAACACTCGCTTGCTCTGCGTTTGACTCTCACTCTCTTCTTACAATAATTCTCCTGGCATTGTTCCGGTTTGCGCACTCTCTGCCTTCTTTCCTGTTGTTTAGGTGCTTTTCATTATGTTCATCGGTTACTTCATCATTCGCCTGAATATTTTTGTGTAATTTGTGTTTTTGTCTGTATCTTCGAAATTCTTTTTGTTTTGTTTTCGTTTGAACATAACCAATACCAAAACCAGGACCTGAATAATATGCTTTTTATAACCATAAATGTTTTGGGTTGCAAAGCGTGGGGAGGATACAAAGACGCTATTCTGTATTTCCTATAGCAACAATGTGAAATTGACAGATTACACAAACTCAAAGTTGCGCGGATAATGCAAAATATTTGTTATTGACAGCTGTCGCCGAACAGCTGAATTTTAGGTACCAACATAAAGCGAAGCAGTGTGTATTACTAATTCTAGATTAGAAATATGGTGATTCAGTGATTAATCATTTTCTTCAAGACAGTTGACCTTAACAGGTCATACATACTTCAACTGTTATTTCATAAAGTATCGTATTTCTTCATCATTTATGTACTAATGTGAATCTACATATTTATGATAGTCGTCTCATTTCAAGGAAATTGATGTCCTTCACATTTGGCAAAATCGAAATGTCAAAGTTTTTGATATTACGCTCTATGAAAAGCTTACACACATGCATATACGTATGTTTCATTCATGCGATTAAAAGGGAATTAACGTTAAGGCTGCTGACGCGAGTTTAGTGATTTAGATCTAGTTTGAAGGATGTACTTCAACTATGTTTATTAGTTAAACTTGTTTAAGTTTAAACAATAGTGTTTAAATTTTGGATTATTTTGTTTTAATCGGGCTTTAACCCATTAATATCGAGCAGTTAAACTCAAAGGACGACTAGCGACCTTAAAATGAATTTCTTCCTCATACAAAATACAAGCGCATTTTACAAACGGAATTCTGTTTTCACAAATTTTCCATCGTCAACCGTTTTTGCAGTGTACAACTTCAGACTAGCACGTACGTCAAAAGGAATTTTCTCTTCCAGTAAAGACTACAGGCATGTACGAGTACGATGCTAATAAAAATTTCCCCGGCTGTAATTTTCGACTACTTTTCTTTTGAGTGCACCTCTTCATGAAAATTTTGTTCGGAAATGGTTACTACACAGAAAAAAATACCACAAAAATCGATGTTGCAGGAATTGTTCCTAATAGAAATGTTTGTAGTTTCAAGGGTTAAAAAGATTCACACATAAAAAAAAAACACAAAGATAAGGATTTTTTACGAGTCTCAACAATTTTTACTGTGTATGGTTTGATTAAATCCAGGATGAGTTTTTGGAATGTGCTCAAAATTAAATTGAAAAAAAAACTTGTTTTTATTTCTCTTTCTGTTATTACTTTTTAATTCGGAATCTGATCAATATCGGATTAAATTCAGAGTCTGGGAAAAACCTCAGACGGAATTCATTTGCCCATACAACATTAACGCATTGCTTGTTTGAACAAAATATCCGCTCCCAATCTGTTTTGCAGTGTTTGCCTCAAGCACACACTTCAACGGAAATGCTTGCTTCCTGTGTAGAATGAGTAGCACGAATACAACGCTACCGAACATTTCAGCAGCTTGAATTTTGAACCAATTTTCGTGGTGCGAAGCTCTTCACAAACATTTCGTTTGGGAATGTTATTACAGAGACGTTAACGCCGCGGAAAACGCACGGTTTTTCATTTATTTCCCATGTAAATTGAGTTTCATGGGACACATCGAAATGTTTATAGTTCTGTGAAATAAAGTTTAAATAATTAAAAACACAAAAATAAATATTGTTTTATAAAAGTCTTCAAAAAATATTTTTCGGTTGGGAAACAAATAGATACGGAGCAAACGGAATTTTCGATTAAAGGCTAGTACTTCATTTGCGTTTAAAAGCTAGTACGCAGCTAAAATGAAATTTTCGTTTACTTTTTCCCATTTATCTTTTACACGGAAAATGATTTATAGACACTTGTGAACAAATTCTATTTTTTGAATTTTACATGTCAGAAACTCTTTCGCTCTCAAAACAATAAACATTTCCATCTTCTATCTTCTACCTATATTTATTATTTATTATTATATATATAAAAATCAATTGCTGTGCGTTAGTTTCGCTAAAGCTCGAGAACGGTTGGACCGATTTGGCTCATTTTGGTCTTAAATTATTGGTAGATGGTAGATGGCGTTGGAGATGAGATTTTTGCAATTAATTTTTTACCACATTAACATTTTGGAGGCAAAACAACGTTTTATATATGTATATAAAATTTTTAAAAACTTTTAGTATAGATTGGATTAAAACTTCACAACATTAATTTAATTAGCAAGGCCATTTGTAAGAATTATTCTTTTGAATTAACTTTGTCAGAGAAGTGAAGTGATTTAGGGACTTCCTCATAGTCAACATCCGAGTTTCTATATATACATATATAAAGGGTGGTGCATAAGTAATGTTAACGGCGACTATATCGAATGCGTTCATGTGCATCATTTGGTTTTAACTCGTGAACCAATTGCATCTTAAATGGGGAAAGATGTAACATATGTAAAATTCTTTTCAAAAACCGCCTCCTGGTGGACATTTCGGGGTTTTTCTCAATACTTGCTTACACCCGAGCAATGGTCACTTCATTTCGAACTGCACGAGGTCTTCCAGCACGCGGAAGATCACAGACAGCCCCTTATTGCCCAAAACGCTGAACCAATTGGTAAATTGTTGGAGCGCTAGGAGGATTTCGAACATGAATACTGAATACTGACTTCCAAAGTAAAATTGGACAACTTTGATTCCTTCTTCTGTGCTGAGCCTTTCCATCACAAATTTACCAAGTGTTATTTAGTTAATTCTGCAAAGAGACGAAAAAAAGACAAACAAAAAATGTATTCACTGATCAAACTTTAGCGTTACTTATGCGCCACCCTATATAACAATAGTGCAATGCAAATGATAGAAGAAGTAACATTATTTCGACTATTGCATGAACTTAGCTAATGGTGCTAGTCCCAGGAGCACCATTAGTTGAATTCACTAATGTAGAAGAAATGTAAACTCTTACTTTTCTTTTGAAAAGCCTCGACCTAAATAAGAACATATTAAAGCACATCACAAAACAACAGTCGGTTTTGCTTCTGATGATCAGTCTAAGAATATTTCGTAGCGGAAACAAAGCCTAAAAATGCATACACAGGTTTTCATGAAAGAGCGACACGAGCCGCAAGTGGCAGCGTCTTTTCGGCTACATAAATAAAAAACCCTGTGTGAAGCGTTTCTATAGCATTTTGTCCTTTTTTAACAAGTGTCCTATATTATTCGTTTTGTCAAAATTATAAAAAACAAAGATATATTTCCTTTGTATTTGTATATCTGAAATTTTGACTAAAATCTTACTGCCAAATAAAAATATTGTTTGGGAATGCATTTTCTGGAAAGTTTGTTTCACAGGAAGTAAATTTTATAGAAAGAAAATGCTGGATATGTAGCATTATTGTCTCAGAGACGTATGATAGATCTAATTCTAGTTTTTGAAGTAATATTGCGTTGAGTTTTAAGCTCATTAATGTTTTATGTTAAAAAGTTTATGTTTAGACAAAATTAAAAAAAAAAAAAACAATAAATCATCGGACATCTAAGTCAAATGCCAAATTTTATCTAAATTGAATGAACACAATGAACACAACAAAGGTTGTCGTCAGCTCAAGCTAAAATAGATCTACATTTCGTAATATTTCTTTTCTATCTAAATTTAGAGGCAAATTAATCCATTTTGTACAAGACGTTTTATACGTTGCTTTCACGTCACCTAAACTTGGCAAAGTTTCATTGTCATCGGATGAAATATATAATGAGTTTTTTTTTCATTCATAATAAACGTTCTGACTTTTTTTTTTATATTGATTGGCAATATAGAATATGAGTCATACGAAATTTCGCCAATATGCCAAATCCACTTCACAAAACATTTGATTTACTTTTGGAGATGAATTAAACCATTTTGTTCGGATGAATGATTTAGGAGACATGCATTGTCATATGCATGAGAACTGATTCGTTAGCTTTCATTAATTGCATTCTTGTAATATCTCCGTCACGTAAATAACTTGGCGAAGTTCATTCTGAGTATCGGACGTGAGTCAGCCACAATTTCGGCTGTCCTGCAAAATCTGTTTTACCTTTGTCAGCTCAGGTTTAAAGCAAAGTTACTTTACTATAACATTTGATTCAAATTAGAGTACAATTAAACTGTTTTGTACACATCCTTTGTGCCCTGTTCCCACGTCATGTGTCGAACATAATTTGTACTATTTTAGAAATTATCGTCGTAAGTAAACAACAATTTGTTAATACATATTTTAGTGATCTAGTGTGAATTGTTCAAGTTTTATATGTGTATGATTTCCCATTCTAAGAAAATGTAATGAATTTTTATAATTGCGGAATTTGATGCTTGGAATGACATTGCCGAAATGAAGCAGATGCACTCTTTTGGAAAACAAGTGAATAACTTGGCAGACCTCCATCACCATCATATCACCCCTAATTTTATATATGAGGTTTTTTCATTGATATACATATATACTTTCCAATTGTTCATACTGCTACCAATGTAGAATGTGAGTCTGCTATAATTTCCACCAACATGCCAAATCCCCTTCATATTTGTAAATTTCAGAAACGTTTTCAGTTCAATACAGCACAAGTTATTAAGTTATGCTTTCGCGCCACCTGTTGAACATTTTTGGGATCCTTTATAGAACTTTCTAATATTTAAAAAAGGGAAAAATGCTAATTTAGCATCATATATTTATTAATAGCACTCTTATGAAACTCATTTGTGACGTAAATATATGTATGGCAAAGTTTCATTGCTACAGGATGAACTTTGATTTCGTATATAGGAGATTTTTTCATTCATAAAAACCATTCTGATTGCATTTAATAGTTATGTAGAATGTGAATCTACCGAGAATGCTCCCAAAACTTCTTAAAAACTGCTGATTCGTTAGAAGTTCAAAAGTAAAGTACAGTAGAACTCCAATTATCCGAACTCCGATCAACCGAATCGCTGATTATCCGAATCGCTTTTGTCTTTCGTTCCGCGAAGCTAGGACGATACGCGTGGTATGATACGTGGATGATGAGTCATCATTCCCGTCTGCCCCCACCTTTCACTCGGTTTACTCAGCCATTGTGTTGTTGTCCTCCTACTCGTTCATGTCAATGTCCTTAGTTTCCTTTTTTCAGAAAAAATCCAATTATCCGAATTTTTGATTATCCGAATGTGGTCTGGTCCCAATTGATTCGGATAATTGGAGTTCTACTGTATAGTTATTTTGTAGAAAATTTGATGTTTGGTTCGCAAACTACATAAAAGGAGTGAGGAATTTTGAACCTCTTTCTACAGCCAATCCGAAGAAATAAATAATACGAGTATATAGTAAGTACGTCGCGCATGGTCGTAGTCACCCGGCGACGTAAATTAATACAGGGTTGCCCATATTCGACGGACCCATGTTTTAAAAAAAAAAATCAAAGAAAAAAATAAAAATTTGGCGGTTGGCAATCTTATTCATTTAATTTGTTCCAAGTAGATTTGCTTACATCAATTTTTGAATATGATATCTCTCAAATGGCCGCCTCTGGCGTTGATGGCGTATTGTGCCCTTTTTGCAGCATTTTCCATCGTTTTCGCCAACATTTCGGCCGGAATAGCGGCTATTTCTTCACGAATGTTGTCCTTGAGCTCTTCTACGGTCCTTGGCTTGTTAACGTAAACCTTTGACTTCAAATGTCCCTACAAGAAGAAGTCAGCGGGCGTCAAATCGGGCGAACGCGGTGGCCAGTCCAAATCACCACTTTTCGACATCAAACGGTCCGGAAACAAATTCTTCAGAAAATCGATTGTTATGCGACTTGTGTGCGGTGGAGCGCCGTCTTGTTGAAACCAGAACTGCCTCATACGCTTTCGACGAATAATTGGCATCACAAAATTGGTCATCATGTCGCGATAACGCTCCTGGTTGATGCTAACAGCATGGCCATTTTCGTTTTGGAAGAAAAACGGCCCAATGACCGTTTTCGCACTAACGCCGCACCAAACTGTGACTTTTTCGTCATGAAGAGGCAATTCTTGGATCTCCTGAGGATTTTCAGTGGCGTAAATACGGCAATTTTGCTTATTTACGGTCCCAATCAATGTGAAATGGGCTTCATCGGACATGATAATTTTGTTCCAAAACTGCTCGTCATCATCGGCCATTTCGATGACTCGTTGGGCCCATTCCAATCGACGAGGCTTGTCCGCAGGCAACAATCTTTGCGTCAATTGAATTTTGTACGGGAACAAATGCAAATCAACGCGAATAATCCGTTGTAAAGTGGACCGAGCCATGCCCAACTGCTGAGAACGGCGTTTTTGGGATGTTCTTGGGGACCTCTCAACACTGGCTCGTACGGCAGCGATATTCTCGGCCGATCGCCTTGGTCGACTTTTATTTGGCCTCTTCGGATTAGAAAGAGCCTCACCAGTCGAAAATTGTTCGTATAAACGCTTAATGGTGTTCTTAGAAGGCGCACTTCTCACATTTTTTAATATTTTAAAAGCACGTTGAGTTTTCACAATTGACTTCTTCTGTTGAATGTAAATTTCAACTATTTCAGAGCGCTCGCGTGGCGTGTATTGTTCCATGGTAAAAATCTGCTTGGACTGACGCTTCAAACGCGGTATGTCATTAAGCGATCTGACATCTCTGTCAAAAGTTATGGCGTTGCCAGATGGGTCTGTCGAATATGGGCAACCCTGTATTTTGTAAATTAATTTATGAAATATACTAAACATAAATAAATAATACATATGTACATAGTACATATGTGCATATGCCCGAAGTGAAACAAAAAAATTCGATTAAACATAAGTATTATTTGTTCACAAACAAACAGTAACAAATCACTACAATCACAACGAAATGAGTAAATAAATTAATCAAGTTAAAAACAATTAGAATCAAAAAGAGATGATAATGTAAACTTGATGCATTAAGCGTCAATTTGACACATTAGAAATTTACTAGTGTAAGGTAAACAAAATTTGACAGCGTGTATTAATTCCATGTGGTATAACTTGAAGTTTGTTCAAATTTCCATTTAGAATAAACAGAAAGAACAAAGCAAAAACGATCTAATTACATTCTGTTATAATATTCAGTGCCGATGCCGGCCGAACCCTCGGGCCGTACGCACCTAACAACGCGGTTGCTGATTTTTTGTCGTTGTACTACTAAATGTATTTGAGGTGTTGTTGGCTGTTTGCCGGCGGCGATCTGTGCGACAAACGTGGTGTGGCTGTCGTTGTTGTTTCTTTTTAGATTTTTATTCTGCTAAATTTAAATATCTACTGAAAACGTGACATACGCTCGCTTGTCTCTGTTCGTAAATAAAAACTGGTTCGTCACCACTTTTATTAGCTCATTTCAAATCTTAAATTCAGACGAACTGTAGCAACAACAACGGACATACGAGTATAGCAATACAATTATTATTGGTGTTGTTGTTTTCATACCGCAATTATTTCCAAGCACGAGTTTATCGCCTGATTTTTCAGTATTTTTGTATTTCATTATTAATTTCTTCTCGAAGCTGATGTGTCAGCAGTGTAAAGTGTAACCGCTGCGATCATTGTAGACACTCTGAGAAGATTGGGGTTTGGCAGTGAGAGGTAGTGAGAGAGCGGGTAATAGACGGACTATTTGAGCGAGAGTAGTAAAAGCGTCAAAGATGGAAGATACGAATTGTATGTTTGCGTGCATAGCATTGAATGAATTATAGTTCTTAAATGTAAAACCGATACAATTATTTATTTAAAATTGTTTAGACAATTTTCTGTCTTTGTGAAAATTGCATATGATTACTTTTTTTTTATGAGTACTTAGTTGGACGAGTTTTTTTTTGCAAGTTTTAAAAAATTTAAAGCGAATTGTGTTACATGTACTTTCACCCAACGTCTTTTTTTACATTGGTGCAAAAGTGTGAGAGATGTCAAAAGGGGCGTGATACATCACTATGCTCTTATAAAAAAAAATTCTCTGAATTAAAGCACAATAAATGCAGCAAAAAGATAAGTTTCTAAAAACCTCAGCTTAGAAACTATAGAGAGACCAAATCTACCAATTCATATGTGTGATACTCATAGGTATTATATAGGGTGATTTTTAAATCGTCTTATCCGTTTTTATCCGTCTTAAAACGTCCATTCGAAAAGTCAAATTTTTCGTCATTTTTTCGAGCATTTCGGCCTGTATTCCGCGAATAACGCGTGTTATGTTACCCTCTAAGGCTTCAATAGTGTTTGGCTTGTCCACATAGACTAACGACTTGACATAACCCCACAAGAAATAATCAAGAGACGTTAAATCGTAAGATCTTGGGGGCCAAATCGAGAGATAAACTGCTCACCAAATTCATCCCTTAACATATCCATTGTTTCACGAGCAGTGCGGCATGTTGTACCGTCCTAATGAATTCACATGTCAACCAAGTTCAACTCAGGCAATTGGGGAAAAACAAATTCCTTGTGATTGCGTTACACATGCCCAATCGCTGAGAACGATGACGAATTGACATTTCACGATCGCCTTTAACACAGATCGCTACGGCTGCGATATTTTAATCGGTACGCACTCTACGCATGCGAGTAAATTTGGTGCGAAATTTGGAGATAACACCACGAATTGTTGATTCAGCAGGTCGATTATGGCGACCATAAAATGGTCGTATCAGACGATGCGCATTTGTCACAGAGCACGAATTTTAATAATAAATTTTAACGATTTGCAATCGTTGCTCGTTTGTTAGTCTTTCTATGGTGAAATGGCAGAGTATACTGTACACTTTTCACTTTGACAGATGACGTTTGCCGTCATTACCAACCAGTGCTGCCAACCAGAAAAACTCAAATCTTAAAAAATCACCCTATATGTGTTGAAGCATACGCTTGGCTCTCATTTTTTAAACACAGGTCACAATAAGCTCAGATTCTGTTTAAAAGATCTTTCATATCTTCTTCATATAGTGTTCTATCACAACGTAATTATTTCTGCAGCATCCTTTTCCTCAGATGTGATATTGTTCACCGTACCAGACCTTGTCTCAGGGCGGATTTGTATTCCCATGCTGTTACTACTGCTTGCATGTGCTTAAAACATCGGTATTAGGTTCTTTCTATCTGAGTAATCGAGATAGATTGTACGAACAAACTGTAGCTTTCTCGTTCTAATCAATCTAGCGCATATCTTACCTGCTGCTTGATCGCGTGCCGAATCCATATTAGATGTCAAAAGCAGGAAAAATTGGGGCAAATGACAAAAACAAAGATAAGGCCTTCTTTTCGCGAAAAGCGTCTTTTTCAATAGTTTTTAACGTTTATTCCTTAATTAAATGTAATAAATGGTGGCCAAAAACTGATATGGAAATGAACCATCGCCCTTAACTGTGAGCGTGGTTGTTGAAAAAACAAAAACAAAAAGGAGAAATGCAGTTTTTCACTTGCACAAATATGTAAGGTTTATTGCCTTTTATTTTACGATAAGCCGGTGCACCATTATTTGATGGAGGACATGTAGTTTCGGCTTGGAATTTTGGCCCCTTGGACAAGGAATTACACTTTTATAGCTGGCATTGATCTCAATTGGAATTACTTTTTACAGAATTTTTCACTGTCTGTACGATTAGTATGTCTCCAATGTTTGTTTCAAACAAATCCGTTTTATCCTCAAATGACAAAGGAAAATATTGCAAAACGGAAAGGTGACGAAAAATGTGTGAGGGGAATTCCGATTGCATTGAGTTGCACACATTTTCTGTAGGAACAGAAGTTCCGTTCGAGATAATTGCAGGTTTTGCAACCCCTCACAATTTCCATCTTTGACCTGTTACGAAGACAGCAACGAAGGAGATACATTTTCGCTCAACTGACAACAGCAACATTGTTAGTGCACATGAATTAGCACGAGCAAATATAAAAAAAGTAAAACACAACACATTTATTTATATTGTTATACGATGATGAGGCGACCGGTCGCTCGGCCGACCTGTATAATGATTAGTAACGAATGCGAACGGGCGGCATGTGATTAAATAATTTAACAGCAATAATATGTAATACATTCTCTTCTAAGTGGTAGCAGTTTCTTTCGGTCTATTCCCTTTTGAAATAGAATAAATTTTCACTGATGCGAGCTGGTCGTTTTGTATAGTTGTTATTCGTATGGATAATGTGTTTGTTGTTGTGGCTGCTGGTGTGTAGTGGTTGTTTTATGTTATTGTTGCTGTTTATTTGCCGGTCTCATTCACCTTTTGTTGCTTTGTTGTTATTCATAAATAATCATTTGCCATTTGAAATGGTTTTTGTTGGCCGCGGCCGCATCATCGTAATCACCCCGGTAGCTCGCTCACTCGCTGGCTTATTCATTAAGAAAATTAGCAGAGCCATAGAAACCAACAGAAAGGGGCTACTGGAAAGAGAGCGTAAAAGGGTCAGTGTCATAAGACGTAAAGTGGAATTGACAGGATATTTACAAAGTACAAACAAGTAATGTCATCGTTTGCACTTCCGTACGTTTCGAAATAAGGAGGCTTCCAACTATGTATACGTGGGTACGCAAATATATGCAGAATAAGTCAGTGTATTGCGGGAGTTTCAAACTTTGGTTAAAAAAAGAATTGTTCGAACAAGAATAACAAATAGATCAAAAAGTAAGGGTGATTTCCCTTGAGGGAATATTAAAGCAAAAGGTCAGAAGGAAGTTTGCAACAGGAAATTAAGCAATATAAGTTATAAAATTCTAAAAACTTAAAATGTACTACAGTTCCAAAGTAGAACTAAATTAATCAGGGGAAATGTTTTAACAAAAACTATGCTGAAGTTCTCAGTGTGTAATTGTGCAGGCTGTATTTGCAAACTAAAAATTACCCTCTGTATCTCATGTTGAATCTTCATCAAAATTTCGCTTGAAAATGTTATTACAGGGATGTTTGTGTTACCGTTTTGACGACTATAACCAGTTATGCAGTTCAAACGAAATTTTGTCTTTCTTACAGGATGTTATTGATAACAAACGGAATTCCTTTTGATCAATTTTGCCATTAATTTTACACGGAAAAATATTACTGCGTAAACAGAAAACATGACGATGATGACTTTCACTTTCTTTGTTAAATCACATTTGTTGCTTAAGCAACTGGAGCATTAATTCTGTTGAAAGATAGAGCAAAATGTCACTCTTTACTTCCAACAACCTTGCGTTAAACGAATTGTCAAATGTTTATTTGCGCATTGAGTTTGAGGTTAATATTTATAGTATAGAATGATGATTTTTGTGCAAACAGAATTCCGATTACGTGAGTTGTATGCGTTTTGTATGGGAAAAGAAATTCCGTTATAACCAACACGATTAATTCTTAACATTTACATATTTTTATTGCGGTGGTTTCCAATTTTTACGTAATTAAAAAAAAAAAAACTTTTGGAAAAAATCAAAAGGCTAAATTTTTTAAGTTGTATTTATTTTGTCTTACCAGAAGATGTGTGGCAATATCCTCCATTTTCGTTTTCAGAACTTAGTTTACCAAACGTATGATATCATGGTATAAGAATATAAGGTAAAGCAAATGAGAAACAAAAATATTTAGTTCTGCGCAGATGACGTCACTCGGCTTTGTGTGCTTTTGGTTTAGAATATGTAGGTATATGAATGTAAGATTATAGAGACAAATTATGCTGATATACATTTTTCTGAAATAAATCTAAATTATTTAAACAATATGCTTTGTGTAAAAGACACGAAGAAGCTTTTTATTCATTTTATAATTTTGTTTATTTTTCGTCGTTTTTGGTAGGCCGTGTTTTTAATATTTTCATTTAATTTACGTATTGTAAGATACATACGGGACCTAATTAATTCAATTAATTCAAATTATTGTCACTTTTTCACTTAAATTCACTGTTGTTTAACGTTCTGTCTAGCCGAGTGAGGTCATTCCCTTCTTTGTTTACATTTCTCAAGAATAACGGACCTGCGCAATGCGTAATCTCTTTATATCATTCTTGGTATGATATGTACTAAATTTGGCAGAAATCAGACAATTGCTTGAAAGATATGAAGCGAAGAATGTAAGAGTTACTTCGTCAATTGATTTTCTGAAGTTTTGCAGATCAATATAATGGACAAAAGAAACTACTTATTGCACCATGGAAATCATGGAAAGTACTAGAAGTGGCGTGACAATGCGTCCATTTGCATTCTCAGACTCCATTTTAGCAAATACTTAACATATACTAAATTTGATTGAATTTAATGTAACTGAATAAAAGATATGAACCTAAAATATATACGTTAGATTGGTCATCAATGTGGGAGTTACCGCAAAGGGCGTGTCTAATTGGTAATGAAGTTCTCGATTTAGAAGTTAGAAGAATAAAAATTTAATTTCGCAAAATCGGTAAATTTGTATGAGAGGTCCTAGAAAGGGCGATTCGATGTAGCATTGGGCGGTGTTAAGCTTTCAGAAGTTTCATAGTTATCGTATGCTATCGTCTTGGGAAGTCGTGAAATTCATTTAGTCAAAAGATATTTGGTACTTTTCAAGCTTTCCTCTGGATGTTACATTTTTCGCCGTATCAAATGTTCTTTCGGGTGAAGACATAAAAATCTTAAGTTTTGTTGAAGTTTTATATTTACTTAATGTGACTCGCACACCATCTATCACTTATTAATTGTACTTTCTTTGAAAATATTTCTGACACGCAATTGTTGTTTGCCAAAATTCAATTGTGTTCTACTTGAGGAATGTTATTCACATATTTTCTCATGTCAAAAATTTGCTTTCTCCTCTGCCCTGCTGTATTATGGAGCATTATTATTTTCTATCAACTATCACTCGCTAATTATTGGGTTGGTCAGAAAGTTCGTTCGGTTAATTCGTTAGTTCACCATACACCACTTCTCTTGGCGTAGAGTTCCTTCAAATGCGATCATAACTTCCTCCCATCCCTTCTGTAAACTGTTTACTATTGTTTACCTGTGTTCTCGTGCTGGTCGTAAGTGGTTATGGCGTTTTAAAAAGTGGAAAAAAAATGAGCGAAAAAGAGCATTTTAGGCATTTAGGCATATTTTTTTCCGAAAAGGGAAAACGGCTTATTAAGTCTGCCGGAAAATAAAGTCTGTTTATGAAGAAAACGGACCAAATGAAAGAACTTGCCAGAAATGGTTTAAAAGATTTTCTACGGGCGACTTCTCCGTTACGGACGCCCCCAGTTCAGGACGGCTAACAGAAATTGTTTCCGAGGAGGTGAGGGATTTAATTATTGTTAGTCCCCGTGCAACAGTTAGGGAAATAGCTGAAATAGGCATAAAAGAGTTCGGATTTGTGAGCAACCTCGATGTGTGGGTACCTCACACTGGCTTACCGAGGCCCCACATTGCCTTGCGGACCCGTCAGAAACTGTCAGAGCTTGCGTGGGAAGTTTTACCTCACCGTACGGTGGGTGAGGAACTCGCTCCGTCTGATTATCACCTATGTCGAAGTCTGAGCAAACACTTAAGGGATTTGAATTTCCATAACGATGAGGAAGTGAAAAATCGAAGTGAACGCTTTTTTTCAGGAGAGAGAAATTAAAAAGATCCCAGAGAGGTGGGAAGAAAATATTAAAAAAGTGAGAGATTATAGAATAGATTAAAATAACTGTTTTCTTGTTATAAATTTGTAAATAAATTTCTTTTAAAACCCGAACGAACTTTCCGAACCACCCGATAGTAAGCTGCTTGTTTCAATTTATGGAAAGGCGTTGCTTTACAACCTATAATTTATCTCACAGTGTTGTTGTTGCATCTCATACGTCGATCATATTTATTGAATTTAACTCGCACATCACCTATCGTGCATTAATTGTACTATTCCTGGAACCGCAACTGCGACAAACAATTTTTTGCCAAACGTTTCAATGCAATTTGTATGGAGGTTTTTAGTTGTTTCATCTTCATTGATATGCTAGAAATTATATAAACACTTGTTTAGACATTCAATTTATTGTTTAATTTCCCACAGAAACATATTACACAAATTCCTTTATATGTATTTTTTTTTAATTTTTTCAATTTTCACTGTCTATGTCACTCGTTATACCACTTCCGCTGTCGCTGTAAACAAAAGCGCCAGCCATGGCAATTTGTATATTTTTCTCTTCTGGAAAATCTATACAGTAACATGTTAATTTAATGGGAAATGTAATGTTAGATTTCGCCAAGTAAAATATTATTTGATTATATTCAAATACTGGCAAAAAAACAGTCAATTGTTTGTTCGAAATAAATAACAATGACATGCGATGTTTTCTCCGTCTGCTATTTTGCTAGACCTGAAATAGCAGTGATTTAGATTTCGTTTCGATGTCACAATAGAAAATTTAAATTTCAATTATTCGCTTACATGTAGCGTTCAAGTCACAGTAGGACTCTTATTGCTTTGGTGATATTTTAACAACTTTTTTTTTTTGTTGGGAGATTGTGTAAAATTACTGCGCCAGCAAATGTTATCAATGTTTGCTGTTCGTATTGTATGCCATGTAAAATACTCGTAGAATGTGTGCTCTACTCTTGTTGACCTTGACATTGCACGTAACTACATTGTATGCAGTGGCCTAGAGGAAAGGCAGGGAGGGAGATCATCATAGCCATAGAAGCAAAACTGAATAGTTTAGGTGATTATTGGCATTTCATATTCGGTTATTCGAATAATCCCTAATAAGGGAAATTGCAGTTTTTATGTTATTCGTGACAAATTATGAGTTCGTCTTTTCAACAAGATAAATAGTAGAATATGCTTTTGTTAGAGAACTGAAGCACTAAAACTATATGTATACAATGGCCACATATCGGACATTATTTGTATTATTGTGGAAAACGTTACATAACATGACAGACATTAAATATTCAATTTATGGGAACATATGTAATCATAACAAACCACAGAAAGACTCCCATTATTAGCGTTGCATAGTAGGTTATTTGTAAAGTTTATCGAATAACCAATAATCGAGTAACCCATAATAATCTACCTTATTATGGTAATTATTAAAAATTTTTAATGTGTCATTGTGACTCGTTAGGATAAATAGAAAATTATAATATTTTGAGGCGTATGCTCTTAATTAAAGAATTATATGTTTTCATCAAATTTGTTATTTATTCTTCCAAATCCATTTCATCATTTTCGTTGCATTTCTCCTCAAAGCGTGCTAAATTGTCATCTTTTTGTGTAGCCTTTAGAACACGCCTCGATTCAGGCTGAACCTTTTGAATTGACTTGAAACAGTATTCTAAGTTTAGGAAATATCCAAGAGACATATAATACAAAATCGCGTGATTGTGCGATAGTAGCGAAATTTTGGTGAAAAACTTAGGCAATGTTAATGCTGTGCTTGCCCATAAAACATTCAAATAATATTTTCTGCTGATAATCTGCCCGGTGGAAGTAACTTAGAATACATAAAACCCTGATTTTTGGGAGGTTTTGGCACAATTTTTTCGATCTTATTGCAGTTTTCGTATGATATTTAATCGATTGATCGGTTGTCTTCAAGTCACAAGCTTACATCCGAGTCCCATTTCACGTAATAGTGCGTTTTATAACGTGCAGGTAGTCTTACTATAGACGGCCTTTGTCGAGAAAATTGAGTGCTTTTGGTACCAATCGTGATCTGAAGCAACCGAGAGCAAAAATATCTTTTAAAGTAGAGTTGACTGATCTGTTTGATCCGAAGATCCGTAATTGTTTATCAACGGTTTTGAGCAGCAAATATCGGATTTGTTGGGCATGACTTTAAATGATAGAGGTTAATGGTCGCTATTGACTTACTTTGAACTGTTTGTGCTACTCGTAAACAATATTCTAAACGAAAGTACTTTTTGCGTTATATAAAACCAAGCGTAGTTCAAACTCTAATGACATTTGCGATGCAAAATGTATGTCACAGTGTTACCAGTTTAAACAAATTGATACACCTGCGCACTTTAATTTGAAAATTGCTTTTACTTTTTGTACGCAGTAGTATCGCATAAGAAAAATACATACATTGAAATTATTCACTAGCCACCTATGGGATATTATTTGCACTATTTGTACAGTTACTGTTCGATAGATGTGTAAAAAGAATATAGTTAGAAAGAAATATTCAAACTAAAAGTTTTTTCAGTATCAAATTTTCGATTGGCAATGTGTATTATGATATGGCATGTATATGACCGACCATATCATGATATGGCCGTGAATTTAAATCCCGATACAATTAGCCATCTTTTTTTGAAAGCCAACTGTTGGCAAGTCTAGCAAAAGCTTCTTAAACTTACATTTGGAATCATCAGTAAAGAGTCTAAACATAGAAATGCATTTACATTCACTGAATTTATGGAATGTAAGAGAATTGACTTTGATGATGCATAAATATAGGGGCAATATGTATATTTTCCTCCTGGTTGGGTTCCGTTTCGTAGAACAGATCATTTTATTTAAGATAATTTCAGCTGACAAACAGCACTTTTCAAATAAGCTCAATTGTTGCAATATGTTAGTTTTAGAAAATTTGAAGTCGATAACTAGGCTTTAGCAATTTTTTCGACAAATCTGCAGCTAACAATTACACTTTATGTTAACTATTTGAGTGCCTGCAATATCTTTTTGGCACAACTCACGCTTAGAAGATTTCCGTCTAAAGTTTGTATCATATACAGTTTAAGCCTTTAATTTGGTTTTTGTAACAGATTGAATTTCAAAACCAGACTTCTGAAAGATACAATTTTCTTAAAATTTTAATTGTAAACGTTACTCTTAAGCTGTTAAATTAATCTGTTTGAAATAGTTTGGATGTCTCTTCAACAACAATTTAAGTTTCATACCGCTTTTTGCAATTTATAACCTGTGCATTATACGGTGACTTATATTCCATACGTGAATCACTTTTCTTGTATGCGTGTCATATTCCATTAATTACACCATTTAGGAACCTTCTTGTGCACTGAACTTACTAAAATTGATTGAAATATTATTTGTACAGATACTTATAGCAACTATTTCCAGTGCGTAGACAACAACCTGCCAAAGTGTTATCGTAATTGTACGAGTATGCCGGATGGAATCAGGCGCCCCCTATCATACATTAATTGTGTTATAGTGGATGTTTATGTAGGAACCTTCGCTGCTACATAAAGAACTAAGCTTCATGGTTCCTCTGCAAACGGAAGAACGTTAAAAGATTTTTATGCAACAGACATAGATTTTCCTTTATAAAAATATAATGTGTTTCGAATTATTAATAAAGGAATCGATTATTTGAATACCATTGAAGGTGATAGATGAGTTTTGGCCAATAGCCATCCTTCTCTTATTCAGTGAGTTTAATACGCATTCTATTTTTATACTCACTCAATGGGACCTAAAGTTTAATGATGATTCCGAATGTCAATTTGAGAAGTGCCACCTATCACACATTAATTGTACTATATTTATTTATGTAAAAACACAGATGCAGATTAGTAAACACTAAATTTTGATGGTTTCGTTGTTATTGAAAGAATTTTAAAAGATTCTATGAGCAACACACAGACATGGACTTTATACATATTTTGGAATTGGTAATTAAATCGATTATTCCAATGCCATCGAATTCTACATCACAAATAGGCATCATCTGGCTATTTGCTTATTCATTACACACTCGTTGGTTATGTGTGTAAAAGGGGTAAAGCAAGTCCAAAGGGGATAGACGGGGTTTGGTCTGTTTGTGTATACAGTTCCAACAGCCTATGTCTTATTATTCCATAAACACGATTAATATTGATTTTGTCGCCACCTCTTCTGTGTTACTTGTCGATTTGATATTGAAATTACACTCAACAGCTGAATGTTAAAATGTAAACTGCATCAGTGCGTCAGTTCGGCCGTTCGTCTGTCCGTTCTTTCCTTTCATGCAAATGCCCATACGTCTTTTTTACCAGGAAAGTCCAATTGCCGCCTTGTATCTGCTACCATTGCAACTTTCTATTACAAACATATTTGTTTTCATCATTTTTTGCCATTGTCAGCTTGTTCTCGGAGAATGTGCTGAGACTTGCAAACTACTGGAGAAAAGACGCTAAACTATATCGGTATAAGTGATTTTTTTGCTCTCTCACAGTGTCTTTCATTATTTCAACAGCTCTGAAAACTGTTGGATAAACATTTAATTTTGAATTCCTTTCAGTCGGTATAAATCCATATTGACGGGATTTATTTAATAAATTAGTTTAAACAAAATTTTGATTGAAGAAAAATCGTGTACGTAAATTTTGTATTTCGTTTGTTACTCTGTTGGTCTGTGTGATGTAATTAATTATAAACAATTTGTATCACCGCTGTGAAAAACATTTCTATTTATTTATATCTATTGTGGTGGGGCAAAAAAAACAAAAAAAAAAATTGAGATATTATTGATATTAATTAATGCAAAATATAACGAACAATTGAGTTTAATTAAACGATGATCTAAAGGTATGAATGAAATTGAGTCAGAATAATCAAAAATGTTGCATGTTGATTTTCAATAGAAATTTATGAGTTTTAAGCAAATTAAACTGTTATACAGAAAACAATTGCCTGAAAATGTGATGGTTAAAGTGAATAGCATTAAGCAACCATAGATTTCATGCCGGCTACTACAGACTACTTAAACATTTATAAGACAACATCTATAGGACCAAACTGTTATATTAATTTGACTTTCTTAATAAAGCGAACACAATTATTTAAGTTCTCCACATATTTGAATGTCATAGTTTAAATAAGATAATAAACAAAAACATTTTATTTACATATTTTATTAGTACGACTTGTATTTGATTTATTTTATATGTTAACTACAAAAATTTGAGAGCCAAATCGTTATACTAATAGTCACACGATTTCAAGATTCATATTGCAATACTGATCAGATTTCAGCAGACAATCAACTGTGATTTCACATTTAAACTGTTATAATTACTAGGATAACAGATTTGGTTATTTACTTTGAACAAAATTGGTATATTTTATTATCAAACTGTTATATTAAGAACAGCTACAAATGAAAATAGTTATACTCTGGCTTTAGGTTAAAATTTTCACATTTAGTAGTCGTATCTCATAAAATTTTGTATTGACAGACGTTATAAAATCAAAATGCAATTTCAATCACATTTGTAGCAAAGACAATACGTTGAATCTGCTATACTAAATGCGGATTCGCATCTACGCTAACAGTTACTACTGGATTCGAACTATTATACCGACCTTATTACACAAGTCAAATGTTAAAACTAGTATACTGAATTATTATACCATACTTATCGCACTTTAAAACTATTAAAACTATTTCGTCTTGTTGAATTTAATGATTCGACTATTTTATTTGCATTCTTTATTACGTAAAACTACTGGATTCGAACTATTATACCGACCTTATTACACAAGTCAAATGTTAAAACTATTATACTGAATTATTATACCATACTTATCGCACTTTAAAACTATTAAAACTATTTCGTCTTGTTGAATTTAATGATTCGACTATTTTATTTGCATTCTTTATTACGTAAAACGGCGATTGAAGCTGTTATACTTGTTGGAATATAAACCAACTATTATACAGACAATAATTTGCAAACTATTATATGAACTACACATTAGTTCGTAATTGATATTATATTGAACCATTTGAAGAATTTCATAGTCAAATTGTTACGTTGACAGTTCGAATAAATTGTTATATTGTGATATTGTCTATCACATATTTTGGAGAAGTTATTAAGTAGGAAATCGTTGTAAAATAAGGTTTGTGCACTAAATATAATTTTCTATTAATACTTTTATGCTTACTATAATATTCCAATTGTCATATCTACCGAATTTGGCAATATTTTTTTTTCAGATCGAGGCCCAAGTTTTTATACTGACAACTGACAACATTAGCAAATTGTCGCATTCAGGGTTATGACAATAGTTGAAGAATCACACTATTATACTGGTGATATATTAACCGTAATTCACATATGTATTAAATTGTTATACTTATTACTGCTTTTTTGATCTCAAATGAGTATTATAACTGTTACACTGTTTGGGTAGACTACTATATAGACGACAGTTATATAACCGAGTAGTTATTTTAATCGCATTTTTACAACTCTTATAAACATTAAAATATGGCATTAAAGTTAGATAAATTTCGCATACAATCTATAAAACAGTTATAAATAGTTCAAGGATCAAATGGTTGTAATAATGACGTACCAAGTGTTGTACTGAAGAAATTTCCAAAACTTTTGTGGGCGGATTATTATATTGGCAACATTTATAAAATAATATTACTAATTTAATCGCGATGTATAAGATATATATTATAACTGTAATATTGGTCTAAAATAGATTTACCTGATAAATTATATCTATGACTGTAATTGGAAACTTTTAACTATAAAATGTGCCAAATTTTATGAATAAACAACGAGCGTTTTATGGCAGTTGGAAAATAATTCGGATTGAAAGCAATTCGAGAATCAAATTGTTATACTGACGATAATTTGAAACTACAACTGTTGTATTAACTGAAGTGCTTCGGTATGATATATGTATGTAGTTTCATCCTAAAACTAGTATAGTTTTATATACCTATACATACGAGTATGTATATATATATATATATATATATATATATATATATATATATATATATGAAACGAAAAAAGTTCAAAATGTGGTTTCCTATCTATAGTTTTCGTCTGTTATTCTTCAAGTTGTCGGCTTGGGGTTAAACTCTTTTATATTGTTAAAGATTAGGAATTTTAATTTCTAGTTAATATGCAGTTTTAGCATGTACAGACGATGTTTAATTTTAATAACTTACGTTCAGTTCAAGACGGCCCAAAATTTATATCTATATTCGGACATTGCAAATTTTGTGTCTGTATGTTTGGTATATGCTCGCTTGACTGTATTCAGATGCTTTATAACTTTAATAAATTGTTATTAAACCATTACGCATAGTTTCTAAAATAGTTAGTACTATAAACATACGATAGGTGACGCCGTAGTTGGGTTTACAAGAGGAAGCGTAAACATAGTAAAAATTAGATTGAAATTGTGTGCTTTAGAATAGTTCAAGCTCAATACTACAATATGAACTGAATTTAAGTAGATTAATTGACTACTGGGTTTTTTTTTCAATTATTTACTTATTATACAGTTTAGCTTGTATTAGTTTATATTTGAACGGTTTAAGGTAATTTACTGCTAGAATCATTGTTAGTAGCTAGAAAATCTCTTTGATCTGACTAAAAATTACACTGATTGTGTCTGCCAGTAGATTTTCCATATCATCTGATTTATTTACGTTGTCATGGAAAACTGTCATACTTTATCACAGTTGTCTTCATCACCGTTTTGTATTACAATATGTCAGGAAAAGTCATTTGACTTGCAAACAAATTCTAGAAATGCAGTTCTTTTCCACACTTTACACCGTAAACGATAAAAAACCAATTAGCACGTACTTTCAAGTATTATATCTTAATTCTCTGGCGATTTCACAACTTTTGGTTGGCAAATATCAAAACTAAAAGCTAAAGGAAATTGTGGCCCATCATTGTCAGCCGGCATTCACACTTCAGACAATAAATCAAGCATATCAAGCGGCAAACAACAACCACAACAAACAGATATAGTACTTAATGATTTAATGGCAAGACTATAACAACAACACAGCAAAAAATAATAATTAACATTTTGCCCATATTTGTGGCAACATTTTGTAATTTGCTTTAGACTCTTTGCCTTCACATCAGAAATCCAATGAACATGAAATGCTAAAAAAAAAAACAACTCAGACCCAGACAGTGAAATGTGATCAATAATTTCCTTTTCTTTTACCTTGGACATCCCCTCTAGTTTTCCTTCATGTCATTTCATTTTACTGATAAATCATTTTTAACATGTGTTTTGAAAATTTTACAAAAACAAAATGTTTATTTTGGGGCCAATTCATTCTTCCAAAGACTGTTGAAATCTTTATGACGAATCGCTATTTTATTTTTAACAATTATGGAAATTCAAAAAACCAACACAATCAATCATGCAGTCAATATTTAAACGGAAGACAAGTCGAAATTGTCTTAAAGAATTTCTTTCTGTATTTTTCTCGTGGCTTACTTAATAGTCGTAAGGAATTTCTTTACGTTTTTTTCGTGATTTGCTGAAGGTATGACTTAATTTGCTTTGAATGGGAAAATGGATCAGAATTTTTGCTGAGTTGGCCTAAAATTTTCGTAGAAAATATCGAGTGGAATTCGTAATAAAAAAGATTCAAACAATTCTAAATAATTATAGTATTTTTTCTAATTATATCCGAAATTCAAGCCAGTATAAAAGCAAACACAAAATTGTATAAAACAATTCAAAACTCTATTATATATTTGCTGACTGTTATATTTTTGAATTGCTAGATGCTTAAACTGTTCTACATCGCATTGACCTTATTTCTAGATCTAAGATCTAAAAATAATTTGTTGCATACCATTGACATGACACTGCAGTTTGAGACCGAACATCCTTAAAGAAGAAGTTAGGAAGAAATAAACAGTGAAATATTAAGAGAAATTGAGAGCTAAAACTGTTAAATAAATTAAATAATAATAAAAACCCATTAAGAGCAGTTGTATATAGAATTAGTGATGTGTAGTATAGTTTAATACAACATTTTTCTGTAAATAGTAAAAAAAAACTTAAACTGTTATACCCAATTTGCTTTACTGATTAAAACTCTTTTATTGATCGTTTTGGACAGCGAGCATGTAAAATAGAGATTTTGTATGTTGACAAAAAGTTGAAACTGTTATACATAATCTCTTATACATTGATTAAAACTGTCATATTGAATGCACTTTGAAAGTGAAATTGAAAGTAAACACTTAAAGGAAAATAAGTAACAATCCATAAAACATGAAAAGAAATTTCAAACTTAAATTGATATACTTGCAAAGGTGATTTCGTTTAAAATCAAACTTGATTGAATCCATGTAGAAATTTTACATTCTCCAACTTTCACATGTTTAAACTGTTATAGATGGGAAGAAGACTGTTTAAGTCGTTATAAAATTAAGAATGAATTATTATTTCAATTTTACTCCGCGAACAGTTCCCACCCCCGTACACAAACTGTTATACTGATTTAAACTGTTATATTGGCTGTTGTTTAAGGCTGGAATTATCTAAAAATTAAGCTTTTATGAAACGAGCACTAATATATTAACGGGAAATCTGTTATACTTTTCAAGACTTAAAGTAGCGTTGCAACTTAGAAGTGTAATTATTGTTAGAAGCTGTTGTATGTAAAGATAGTGATATAGAATGTAATTTAAAAATCATTTTTTTTTCAGTTGAGAAGCCTAAACTGTTACATACAATCTGTTATACTCAATAAATCTATTTATATTGGCTGCAGTTTCAAACCGAAACTGTGTGAACTGTGAATATAAATTTAGAAACTTAACATTAGATGAAACAATCATTAAATATTGAGAAAATTTTCAAACTCAAGTTATTGTATTTTGTAAAACTGGGTTTCCTTTGTTGTTGAAGATTTTAAGCATTACATAATTCTTTATAATCAATAGCCAGAAACTGACGCTCGGGAAACTCAGTTTCATGCTCAAATTTGCTCCCAAACTTAAGCTAACACAAAAGGAATCGAAACATGAATAGAAATATTTTATAATTGTAAAATGATAAATTTATTCTGCGGACAATCTCAGGATTTGAGTTGCAATACAAAAACTATTATGCGATACTAGGTTTAAAAGATTATTCCTGGTTACAGTTTGCAACTAAAAAGCTATGAAACTTAGGTCTAACTGTTGTATTATACTGGCGATGTTTTAACCGTATGACACCAAGGATAATTTAAAATATAGATTTAATTTTGTAAACTCTTTTTAATGAATTAAATGTTGTACACAAATTGGTGTACCTGCTTAAACTGTTATATTGGCTGTAGGTTATATCCAAAACTAAGTATATCTCAATATAACATAAATAAAAGCTACGAATATTTCGAAAAGTTTCACATAATAAATGTATCAAACTGTTATACTATAGTGTAACAAGTTCTCAACTGTTATACAGATGTGTATTTGAGATTTGAATATGTAAAGTTAAAACTGTACTCGGAAAGTTGTACAGAACAAAAACGCAAAGCGCATTAAACTGTTATATTCACAATACATTGATATTCAAACTTTTATAGCTATGCGTATTTGAGACCTAAAGTTGGGAAATACAAAATACATATGTTCGAAAAGTTGTACTCAAAACCACATGCTGTATCCAACCACACTGCTATGCGCGGTGAAACAAATATATACTAAAAGACATTATTTATAACATTTTCAAATGCAAAATATAAGAGTCCAGACATCATTACATATATCCGCGCATCTGAATTGCCAAATAAGTTTAATCGTTGTATTCTAATACCTTGCATTTGTATTCTAACAGCAACCAAAAATCTGCTAGCACCATTATGTGGAAGTATTTTGAGGAAAATTTTCACATGATAATCGGTTTGCATGCTGTCCGATTATATTTCCATAAAAATATCGATGAAAATACAATAATAAATAATTACAAATTAAAAATGCAATGCAAAAGTTACGTTATAACAGTTTAACATAAAAAAACGTATGCATAGTCCCATTTAACATGGTTATTGGGAATTTTACTAATTTTGCTAGGAGTTTAGAGAAGAATTGTGTGTATCTGCTTCCATAAACTTCATTTTGTTTAATTTATTTCATTTTAAATCCTTAACTGCTAGATTTGGAACATAACGTTTCCATAACAAATCGTCTACATTTGATTTGTATGATACTTTTAATGAAATTTCTCCTTATTTTACGTTTCAGAATGGCAAATTGTTTATAAATCACTGTCGTTTGTAATTGTTACTAATATGTGTACATATTCTTTTGTGCAACAGAATACAATTGAATTAAATTTCCAATTAAAAAAAGAAAAAACCACTGTAAATGTCTTTATTTAAATGAAAATTCAAGGTTTTAATTGATTGCCAGTGAAATGTAAAAAGATATACAGGGTGGGCCATATGAGTGTTGGCGATTTAATTCTTTAATTTCTCGGTAACGCGCGGCGCGGGGTGGCGGGGGGATATGTTGTTCGCTGCGCCGCTTCCTGGAAATTTAGTCGCCATGGAGCCGTACACGGGAGTGCAGCGTGTAAATCAGTGATTACTGCACGACGTTTGTATGGGCATGAATACGGTTTACACGATTTAAGTGAAGTTCCAAGCGTCAATGTGATACGAAAATGGATCAGAATGTTCGAAACAACCGGCTCAACAGTACCAATTACGGTTCGTGGTCGCCCAGTTTCTGTAAGATCAGCCGACATTGTGGAGCGTGTTCGTGTTCCAGTTCAGCGAAATCCGCAACAGTCAACACGTAAGAGAAGTCAGTCTTTGGATGTCAAAAGAACAACTTTACGATGAATTTTGAAACGTGATTTGCATTTGAAGGCTTATAAGATTCAGATAGTCCAAGAATTAAAACCCGATGATGCCAATAACCGACTTAACTTTGTCGATTTGATGCTAGAGCGGTTCAACAATTTCAACAACGTGATTTTTAGTGATGAAACCAATTTTCACCTTAATGGCCATGTGAACAAGCAAAATTGTCGGTTCTGGTCCGAGACTAATCCCCGACGCTTGCATGAACGTCCACTTCACAGCCCTAACCTTGTCGTGTGGCCTGGGATAACGTCAACCGGTATTATTGGACCATACTTTTTTGAGGACGAAAGAGGGCATGCAATGACGGTTAGAGCGAACAATTATTGCAACATGCTAGCAGACTTTTTGGTGCCAGCTTTGCAAGAACTTCAAGGCAATACCTCGAGGATGTGGTTTCAATAGGATGGGGCCACATGTCATACGGCTAGGGTATCCATAGAGCTGCTGAAAAATGTTTTTCCTGGAAAACTCATTTCGAAAAGGGGGGATATTGAATGGCCCCGATCTCTCTCCATGTGATTATTTTCTATGGGGCTACCTCAAATCGGTAGTCTACGAGAATAATCCGACCAATTTAGAGCAGTTGAAAAGGAACATTATTCAGGAAAGTAACAAAATACCGAGAACAACTTTTCAACGAGTTTTCCAAAATTTGCGACTTCGGTTCCAAGAGTGTCAAGCAGCCGAGGGAAGCCATTTGGACAACATTATTTTTAAGTCTTAAAAATTCCCATGCTTCTACTTCTTAAAAATACAAATATATTCTTTTTATCTTTCGTAGTTTTTTTTTTAATTGAATATTTAAACCGCCAAAACCCTTATGGTCCACCCTGTACATACATAGTTTAAAGGAATATTAGGTTACTAGTAATGTTTTTAACAGTATGGCGTATGATGAGATGAGTTTTTAACTACAAGTATGTCTAAACTTCAATATTTTAGCCATAATTTGAATTTACCATTGAATTTATATTAAAATTAACCTTTTTCTGTACATTAAAATGTACTTTGGTAAGAATATTATTGTGAATGAACTCAATTTTTTGCCCCTGAGGGCAAATGTAACTGAATTTTAAATTGTAACATGTGAAATTAACTGTTGTCGGAAGTTCTATAATAACAAAAAATCACTTAGAAATCAGATCTCAACTGGTAGGCACAATTCGTTGCCTGAATAAACCTCTTTTGAATTAATTCTAATTCTCATTTTTTATTTATCGCCACTTGTAATTTCTGCACGATCAATTTGATTACATATAATTTCACAGTGATGTGATGATACAAATCACAAGTTCCAATTTTCAGTTCTCTGGTAGAAACTAACTGTGAAATTGGTCCTCCTAAAGATCATCTCTATTGGATAATTCACAATACAGTCCAACATTTTAATTCCACAACTACAACGAGAGAAGTATCAAATTGATTAGAGGATTCTCCGTTACTCCCCCTGCCATCATATCAATCATCTCTATCAATCTATCACCATCTCTGTACAAACTATTTCAATAAGTTTTGGTAGTTGATAAATTATAGATTTTTTATGTGTAATTCGTATACATTGGCTGTAAGTGGTAATGAAGGTGCACTAAATTTCACGTACTTTCTTAGATGGATTACATTACATTTTTGTGGATTGTGTGTCCGCATGGAAAAGACTTCATAGCATTTTATTCCTCTGGGCTCTGCTTTTTCAATTCGTAGCAAAAAATTTCTTCACTGTCCCAAAAACATCATGCTTCCAACGAAGAAGGGTGACTAATCTTATCGCACATTTCATTTTTAAAAATTGGAGATAACTTAGTAGTCTAACAGTCCCACGCTCAAGTAATCTCTTACAGGATTTGGGTTGAAAATATATTCACTCAAAGTATACCAAATCTACTCAATACTAGTGGTAATACTATTGAAAATAATGCGTACTTAAAATAAGTACGCAAACTTAATCGAATAATATTGGCGCAGGTACTTGGTGCCATGTGGAGATTAGTCTTACTCATTTTGAGTTAATTTTGGCTCAAAATTAGTTCATAGTTCATTTGAGTGCACATGCAATATTGCTTTGTGGAGCAAAGCTATACTCTAAATAGGGCTGTCCCTAAGAATAGCCTTCCAGGAATTAACGTTTCTTTAAGCTCTATGGACATTATTAATGTAGGATACCTGACAGCCGTTTTCATTCCTTCCACTTACAAGTCTGTTAAACTTTTTCGATATTTCTTTTCAACTCAGCCAAACCAAATGTAGCCAGATTTATCATTAAACTTTAAAAACATTTGAAAATTTAATTTTAGTACATTTCTATTGTTCTAATTTTTTTTATTCAAACTTATTCTTTCCCATTGTATCTGCGTTGCAGTTAACTAATCATCGTTATTCTCCCTCCTTTCTCATTTCAGACATGGTTCTACTTTTTATGACCTCATCGAAAAAGTTATGCTTTCCTAAACGCCAGGTAAGAATTGTTGCAGTAGTATTACCTACATACATATTGTTTGGAAATTTATTGTTTAGAATATAATTAAAATTTAAATTTACCATTGAAAAACATTTTCATCGTCTATATCGAGTGATTTGTTAAGCCTCTGCTTTTTAGTTTTCAAAAAAGATAGCAAAAATTATGCAAAAGTGCAGGAAAGTTTTATTTGTGTCAATAAATCAATGCTTGTCATTTAATTTCTAAAAGTTGTCAGTGGTATAGGTTGTCCGTCGGGAAAATATACTACTTTGTTTTGCCGCCATTTTGGTAAACCTTAATCTTGACAGTTCATATTTGGCAGTCGTGAAGTAGAGACGTGGCAAATTTATTATGGAAAAATATTCGATAAACCTACGTGTTTTATTCGTTAAAACATTTTATCAAAATCAATCATCGATTACTGTGACGATGAGAAAGTTACGTGAAATTTTTGGGAGAAAGAACGTAGCAACAAGACGAACTATTTATCGCGTAGTGAATGATTTCGAAGAAAGAAGGTCTGTAGCAGATAGGACCAACCATGGAGCACAACGTACTGTAAGATCGCCTGAAAACTTTACTGCTGCTCAAGAAAGTGCTCACAGCAATCCAACAACCTCAATTCGACGCCGCGTTCAGTAGCTTGGTCTTCAAAGAAAAACTTTAGCTACAATTTTGCCCAAGGATTTGCATTTGTTTCCATTTAAGATTCAGTTGACACAAGAACTTCTTCCACAAGACTATTTACGCCACCGTACACATGCCAATAGGATGTTACAGCTCGCCCATGACAACCCCAATTTTCATGAAAAAATCATAATGAATGACGAGGCTCATATTCATTTGAACGGATATGTGAATAAACAGAATAGTCGGTCCTGGGCAGTGGAAACACCTCAAATTATTTATCAGTCAGCTTTGCATCCATTAAAAGTGACAGTCTGGTGTGCAATTTGGTCAGGATATTGGACCTTAGTTCTTTGAAACTGAAAACGGCGTAACGGTAACTATCAATGAGGAGCGATATCGTGATATGATTGAAAACTTTTTGACGCCACAACTGCATGTGGTATCAACAAGACGGTGCGACATCGCATATAGCCAGGATTACAATGGAATTACTGCGCGACCTCTTTCCACAACAAGTTATTTCAAAAAATGGTGATGTTGATTGGTCTCCACGGTCGCCTGATTTGACTGCTGCGAACTTCCTTTTGTGGGGATATCTGAAAAGCAAGGTTTATGCAAGCAAACCAGAAACGCTTGAGCAACTCAAAGAAACTAATGAAATTAATGAAATACCGCTTGAAATGTGTGAGAATGTAATGGAAAATGTGCTCAAAAGGACTGGCATTTTTGAGGCTAACAGAGGTGGATATTTATCTGAAACTGTATTCCATACATAATTGGCGACATTAAACAAAACATTTATCAATATAAGATCCATTCTCTTTCATTTAATCATAAATTATAAACAAAGTAGTATACCTTCCCGACGGACACCCTGTATTACCTATTATACTCGCACAGTTCCATCAGAAGGTAAAAGATGAAGGTAAGCCAAAGTTGCATGTGTGCGAAGTTAAATTTGTTTATTGAATAGCAAATACATTAACCACATTGGGAAGCAAAGCTCTCCTAAGAGTTGATAAAAATATTTTATATAGCACGTATGTATACATATAATTGCGAATATGTCTTGATCTATAACAGATATTCAAACAAAATGTGTACATATATATTTTTAAGGCGGGGGAAAAGATGTCATCGTCGTTTTCTTTTGTTACTTTTGCTAAATAAATAAATAAAATATGGGATTACACTCAGACATGTTCTGAAAGACTTTACCATTACTATATTATGCCAATTTATAAAATGGGCCTGAACGAATTTTTTTTCTTAAAAATATTTTTTGACATTTATGTACCTTGGATTTATCGTTTTTAATTTGATTTATATTGGCAATTAAATGACCATAAACTATTCCAAATTTGATTTAGATCCTCTGAATTAATTTCGAGATATTAAGATTGAAAATAAGATGCTGAGTTCAGCAAAATCATTTGTTGGAAAAATTGTGTATTTCTATTGGAAGTAGAAAAAAAGCCTCCAGCGATTTTTGTCAATTTACTATGGAAATACTCGTACATGTGCTATTCAAAATGTTGTCCAATGCCAGCCATTCGTTTTTTCCATCTTTCTGGCATCATATAAAAACCGTATGGATAGATAAAAATCTACATTTTTTGAAGTTATACTGGAATCGACCAAATTTTTGTACGTGCCACGTATCATAAGCCGGAATACTCGTACCTGATAATCGGAAGAAGTAAAGCCTGTTGAAAGCGGCGGTTGGGATGGGAATTCGCAATAGAGGATTTCTAAATAACGGTGACATGCGGACTAACATTATCCTGCAATAGAATAATTTTGTCATGTCTTGAGTAGTAGGTTTCATTCGGTTTTAGCAACTCATAATACAAAACATTGTGTTAATCGCATCAAATACTCCGCTTGCTTTTTTCCATGAATATTCGACTTGGCTGTCAATGTTAAAGACTGGCCACGTGCTCCTCATGGTTTTATCTTCTTTGGATTATCGTACTGGACACAAAAGAACCTGTTAAATATGAGTGACAAGCAACATTTCGCATGTGCAAAACCGCCATTCAACATTTCTATGGGTCAGTTCATATATGTAGGCCCTAATATCTTTCCTTTTGAATCACTCCCCATTATTTTAGATGATGTGAAACTGCTTGTTAAGTCAGCTTCAATGTAGTTCAAGTTCTTTTTAAATTTGGCACGTATATTCCTTCAATAATTATTCCAATTCCACGTCTTCGAACACCTTCTGTCTTCTGCTGTGTTTCTAGATATCGAAGTCAAACCCATTGTCTATAAACTTTTAAAACCACTCACGATAATTTCTCCCACTTAATCAGTCTCGCCAAATGCTTCCATAAGCAGGCCAAGCACCTCAGTTGCAGATTTCTTCAAATAAAGGGTAATTCAAAAGTTACCTTACTATACATCCCAAGACTTGATAATTTCACACGAAAAATAATCACATAAAAATAATAATAATCGTTAATATTTCATAGTTAAGGTTTTGCTAGATATAAAATCTGACGATATGACGTGGTTATGGTTGTAAACCATACATAAAGACAAATCGGAACAAATTGTTAATAGAGGGACCTGAAATCGCTATCCGGGTAAAAATTTGTGCTCACATTTAATTTCTTTGCTTTCAGCTCTTTGAGAATTTCCAATCTCCAAATATGTTAAAAAATTCGAAATACGCTAGCGGCATACCCCACCTTCCGCTATCTCACTATCTCTTCATCTGACATCGAAATACATTTTATGTTCCCATCCGTTTCATCCATATTCTTACAAATGAATGGTTACAAAGCAAATTTTGTCCAAGAGCAAATTTGATCAAAATTGAGTGGAATTTGCTTCTCTTTGAGCGTAATTGGTATGATTTGAGAGTAGCAACGGCATCGTATTTTTTGACTATTCACGTGTTAATTACCCTGGTGGAAGAATTATCCCATGCAAATAATTTACCTGTATAAATTCTTGTCTGTAGCATAACTTGCTTGCGGGCCATCTTATTTATTATTTATTTATGTTAGTCGTTTCTGACAATGCATAAGATTTAATTGTTATTGTAAGCTAAGAAATACACACAGCACAAAATGTACCAACAAATTGATGACATAATTTTTGATATATTTCCGGGGGCTTCATTAAAAAAAAAAAAAAAAACATAATTAAACTGATCTATTTGTTACAGACTTTCACATATGTAACTACAATTTAAATACCAGCAATAAACTCTTTAATAAATATAATGAAATCTTAACTGGTTTTATGGCCTTTTTCCCAATAACATATTTTTTCTGCTTTCAGATAAATAACACCTTAACAACGTTTTACTCAACATAACAAAGAACATTTTTGTTAAAATTGAAAGCCAACAATAATTTATTGTACTAAAATACGAAAATTAGAATCTTAAAAACGTCATCTTTTGAGAGGAATTTTTTCGAGTAGGGGTTTTCAGTTTTTCCGGTATTTACGTTTTCCATACAACATAATAAGTTTCCAAAAGCCAAAAAAGTCCTTTATCGTCAGTTGTTAATTGTCTCCTAATTTCCTTTGTTTTATATAATATAGATAAGAAAATAATTTATTCCCCTCTTCATATTCTTACCACACACATTTATTTAACTTTAAAAGCAAAAAGAGGCTTAAACATTTTTTCCACTACCAGCAAAGTCCTTTTTTTGCGCAGGGGTTTCAAAAACCTTTTCTCCACTTTATATAGTATTTATCTCTTGTATTATTGTTAATTGCTATTAACCAAATTTTTGAAAAATAATTTTTTGAAATTTTTGCCAAAATCATGAAAATTGCAAAAATGAAATTTAAGCGCAAATTTGGTGGTTTAAATATTTGAAAACCAAATATTTAAAACAACAAAAAAAAAAAAAAAAACAAACAAAACATCCTAAAACCAAATTTAATCCTTAAGATCGAATTATCAAGTTTTTTTTGGGTTTTTTTGATTTTGTAGTATTTTTAACGTGTAAGAGCCTAAATATAAGTTTATAACTCGCAAAACAATCCCCCACCACCCACCTTCGAACACAGGATCAGTTTTCAAACTCAATATTATTACTCACATAACGCTACAAATTTTAGAACAGAAAGCTAAGATTTACCTCCCCATACATAGTTAGTATTATTTCAGTCAGAGTTAGTCAGTCGGTCAGTCAATCAATCAATCAGTCAGTGTTAATTTTTGTTAGTAAGTGTAGTCGTTTAAAAAACAAAAGAACAACTCAACCATCATGGAACCATTTTCACCGGAACTGCTTTGGATCGTTGTTATCGGTTTTATTATTGCATTTGTATTGGCGTTTGGTATCGGTGCCAATGATGTGGCAAATTCATTTGGCACTAGCGTAGGCTCAGGCGTTTTGACCATAAGACAAGCATGCATACTGGCAACTGTTTGTGAAATTTCGGGAGCTGTACTAATCGGTAAGTGTGTGAACTGTATTTTAGAAAATATTTATATTATACAAAAGCGATTGAAATAATAAGCAAATATCATTAAAATTTAATTTGCAGGAAAAGATATTTGAGCTATAAAATGTACCAAATCTGATGTTCAATCTTTTAAC
>JAHXMU010000092.1:3279425-3298106 GCA_019455685.1 Philornis downsi | reverse complement strand
TGGTGTACATATCTTAAGTGCTACTGCAAATATGGGCGGGATTGGACGAAGGGGCGTGGTACCTCCCATACAAACCACAAATTAAAAAGCAATTATTTCTGCTCCTGTTAACGGTATTTAAACAGAATTTTGTATTTCGGTTGAGTGAACATATTTTAAGTTCTTCTGCAAATATAGGCGTTTCTTATTATAAAAGACCGATTGGCATGAAACATTTCCAATAAAAATAAAATTTGAAGGCAAAGCAACGTTTGCCGGGTCGGCTAGTTTGATATATATGTGGTCACAACCCGTAACAGCCTAACTCGAGTTAGGACACAATTGAGTTATTAGCACCATCGTATTCAGCGTATCTAAATTTATTTGCTTTAAGTCAATTTAGGATTACAACAAATATAAACATTATTTTTTCATCATTGCCTAAATCAACTTAAGTCGTTAAGCCAAAAAACTAAAGAAACAATTTTATTTTCCTAACTTGAGTTAAGCTCTTATTCCGAATTACAATTTCGTTTTTTGATGAACATAAATTGAGTTAAGGTCTTTCTCCAAACTTAAAGTTTTTTATTTAATCTGGAATAATAGCCTAACTCAACTTGAACTTTTTGACTTTCTTTTTTTGTTAACAACTAAGTAAAGAAATTCGTTTCCTTGGAATCTGTAGCAAAGTTTTTCAAAAAACACCTTCTCCTGATTTTCAGTGAAGATTCAAAACTTTAAACTCCTGTACTGAATATATTGAAAAACAGACTTAGGCTGTTATGGGTTGTGGCCACAGAAATAATGTGAGACATCTAAAAGAATATTTTGGAAAAGACCATAATTCGTTTGTATTAAAACTAGTTTAAGTTCTTATTGGAACCCAATGGTTTTTGTTACAAAAAGGACACACCTCAACAGAATTCGATAAGACGGTTAAAACGGTTACGGTTATTAGTATGCACTTTTAGGATACCTTGCGTATATATAAGCGATTAAGGTTGTCGCAGTGAGATTTATTGTGGTTTGTTTCAAATTTTGGTTACTTATTTATTACTTACTTTTAGTCAGTACTATTTACGCCATACTCTACGTTAATGCTACAAATGGAGTCTCAAATATTTGTTTGAGGACATGCCCAGTAGTAAATTAAGAGGTTTAAGATGTGTTATTAATAATAATTTCTTTCAATTTTTAAGAATTTGGGCCAAAATATAATTTTAGACTAAATATTATAGTTGTGGATCCGAGCCTATAACACGGACAATTCGAAATCAGGTTTTGAATTCAGTTGTGGTGATCTTCAGACTGAAAATAGTTTAGTTTTCAAGATATTTCGCTAGAAACTTAGTAAAAATTCCAATTTTTTCATTTCGAAAGGCTTTAGTTTTGTAATATCCAAAATAATATTTTTTAGTATTTTTCAATTTGTAGTGTTTCTCATTGTCCCTTCATATACACATAGGTAAGGAATAATATTACGGGGTTTCAGTATGAACATTTGCGGTATTATTGAACAATACAAAAGTAAATATTATTCCTACAAGTAAACGTAGAATGGGGATTTATGTATTTATATATTCAACTAAGGCTTCAGAGCGTGTATATGCATAGTCATAAAAATCTATACGGTTTTTTTTTTTAAATATTATGATATATTTTAAAAATATAATGATGCTCGATAGAGGTTGCGTAGTTTGATCTAGGAAGTTGAAATATAGCATAGAGTTGTATCATGGTTATAGGCTAGCCAAGTTCGAAAATAGGCAAAGTGGGCCCAGTGGGAAAAACCTGAAAAGAAATGAATTTTTTTAAAGAAGTTTTTAACAAATCTTTTATTTTCTCGTTAATTACTTTGCTACTTGCTACTTCCTGATAAGAAAAGGCATTTATGCCATATTTTAGATCTTATTTTGGTTAGGAAAGACAAAATATACCAAGATTCAGAATATCTGATACATTATGTTTTATTAGAGTAGCAATAAATCAATGTGATTTTCCGGAAATAAGCATTAGGTGAAAACTTGTTTCGAATACAAAATCAAAACCGAAATTCGCACCGTCGAATTAGCAGCATAAGAGTCTAAGTGAAGCAGACAGTCAGGTATTCAAACGCTAATTTTCAAATAGGCTCCAATAACTTAACAAAGCGCTCGATTATTAAAATTGCCATGGTTGGAATTGCCAAAGATGGAACTTTAGAAATTTGAAAACAGAAGCCAGTTGATGTTTAAACATGATTCACATATAACATCGATCTGGTCTGTCCTTTATTAAAAATTATAATTTTGATCAACTTTTTAAAATTAAGATTTGAGATTTTTCTTAAATTACACCGATTATCTAAGAACCCTTTATTCTTATAGTTGTACCATCTATATGCATTGATTTTAATTTTAAAGACCGTCAGTTTATGGTACTATTCAGAACTTTGTTTTTAATACTGCTAGAATTACAAGTTATTATAACAAGCCTTATTTTGTTTAGTAAATTAATATTTTTCCTCTTCCTCTTGCATCAGTAAATAGTACAGCAACCAAATACATATTGGTTTTAATTTCAAACAGCAATCCACCTCCTATCGTCCATTGATTGTACTAATTTACAAACAGTAAATTTCTTGTATTACTCCAATTATTAGCCAATATACTCATTTCCTTCCTCTTTAAAAATTCTACTTTTTTTTTCTTCTATTTTCTAGTGGTTTTACAATTGAAATTGGTGCCGCTATAACCGTACTGCTGGCCAGCAAGATTGGTTTACCAATTTCTACCACCCATTGTAAGGTTGGCTCTGTTGTCTTTGTGGGCCATGTCGCCTCCAAGGGGGCCAAATCCTCGGATCACACCGAGATCAAAGAGCCAGCTAAAGTGTTAAGCACAGACATGCAAAGCTTGGAGAATGGACCCCAGGAAAGTGGTGCCGGTCAACAACATCATCAACCATCACCACGATCAGTTGGCAGTGTCGATTGGCATTTGTTCCGGAATATAGCCTACGCCTGGATAGTTACAGTGCCAGTGACAGCGATATTAAGTGCAGCCATTATGTTTGTCTTATGCGTTTCAGTCGGAGTTTAAGCAAAAGGTGTTGAAGAAAACCACAACAACAACAACAGCAACTAAATTTAAACTTTTACTTAAATTATAGAGTACTTAATAACAAGTAAACAAACAGAGAAACCACAACAACAGCTAAACAATAACTAACTAAGAAAAGAGAAAAAAAAATCAAAAATCTTTAATTGTTTATTACAAATTAAATTAAAGCAGAGTTGTATTAAGTAAAATGTGAAATTAAGAATGATATTGGCTAATATTTTATTAGATTGTGTTTTTTTACAGTATATTTTTCAGGATATTCATTTATGAAATATTTTTGTAATTTTCTTTTATAATTTTCGCTCTTTAAAATTTTTCTTTTAAAAAATACTCAGTCTGCTTAAATATCAGTTTTATATCAGTTTAATAATTTTCCCTATGTGTTAATGAAAGGATCTACAATAACTGAACAGTTTCTAAAATTTGTATAACAAATCAACACTTTTTTTAAACTACGGCACTCTAAATACTACAATTTCCTTTTTTGTGTTTGTTTTTAAATATACACCATTAGTACCATCAAATTCTGATAATTGGAAGTTTTTATTATGTTTTTATTGATTGATGCACATATTTATGTTCATAAACATTGTTGCTAAGGTCTACTAGTAAGTTCATTTACGTGAAAATATGTATTTCCATATTCTCAACTGGGAGCAGATGCGTTGACGAGTTGATGCATCACCATAGTTTCCTCGCACCCTGAGTGATATTTTGCAATCAAAGAAATGCATCTAAATAACTATGTATATATACTCTTTTGAAGCTGAGAACTATCCCTCACATTGTGAAAAAATTCTAATTTTTTAATTTCGAAAGACTTTAGTTGCTTTTGAGAAAGAGCTTAGAAAAGTGAAGAGACCTCACATTGTGAAGAGACTTTTGTGTTTTTAAAACTTTACGAAAATTTACCGGATCAAAAAACATAAAAAATGTTCCCGTGAAAGGTCTTAGTAGGCGGCTTAAATATGAGAAAACATTACTGGTATTGACATCATTAACAGGTCAAGAGACACATAATAACTTTGATGCTCTTTCAAATAAATAGAGAGCCTTTATTAAAATATACACGAAATAATTTGTTTATTTATTTCATAACTTTACTACACCACCTACTGTCCATCATTTGTATTACTTTGAACACGCTTGCCGATTTATAGACATTAACTTGTCAGAGTTTCATTCTAACCAGTCACCCGATTTAGGGGTTTACAAGAAGCACACATATATACATGAGAGTTTAGTTGAGAGTTTTGTATTAAAACTAGTGCTCAACCCAATGTTGTGCTGTCTGGAAAACTGTTGGCAGAAAGAAAATTGAAATTAGACAGAGCATCAGTGAAATCATATGAACAGAATGTAACATACGGAGCATTCGGTAGAAAACGCATTGACTTTTATAGCAGATGTGCTATTTCAGTATCGATGCAGAAACTAAAACCAGGCAGATTTTCGTGGATGAATGGTTTATGAACCCATAAGGAGCAGGCAGATCGCCATGCAGTCACAATAGGCTCCACCTATGGAATATTAACTGTATTATAATTACTTACATATTTATATATAATTATTATTATATAATGATAATGGTAGAGAAAAGTAAAACATTCTTATACTGAACATGATTTGTACTGAAAATATTTCTTTATAAAATTGAATGTTTTAGTATATTTGTTTCGTATAGGCGTCTAAACTAATGGGTCGATTGTTAGGAAATTATTGTAGTATGTTTATGCTACTCAGGATGAATAATGGGCTATGCAATCACTCACAAATACGTATTTTCAACGACCATGTCATGAATTTCTAGAGGGTATAAAGATGAAAGTTGATGCATATGGGCGGTGCTATGTTTTTTTTTTTTAAGAAATCCTTTGCCTTAGCCAAAGTAATTGACTGTTTATTGTAAAAATTTAACAATATGTTACCATCGATCACGAATTTTTAAGATATTGTCACCCGCGTCGTCGCGGTTTGAACTGCAAGAGATATAAAAATTATATCTCTTGTCACTAGGAAAAATAACTTAAGCTGAATTACGCTTAGATTATTCGTTATTATTATTATACTTAATTTGACGCATATCTACGTTCAATACCTATTCGATGTAATTCTAAAGTTATAACAGCTATTCAAAAAATCGATTTTTGAAAAATTAGGTAATATATTTTAATATTGATATGAGTAAGAGCAGAGTTTTTGTTGTTGTTGTTTATGCTTTTAAGACACATGTTGTTGCGTAAGTGTGATTTCAAAATTCCTCATATGTCAAAAGTAATAACAAGTTTCCATAATAGCGATTTTTTGAAAATCGCTTAATATCTCAAAACAAGATTTGATAGGTGTGCTATTTTTAGGCAGAGAAAAAGGTGGTCTTAGGCAAAAGGTAGTCCTAGATAGTGTCCTAATCATCAAGACAATTTACAAAATTTACCAAAAATGTGTGAATTTTAAAAACAATTATAGTAGTGAAAGTAAGATCATCATAGATATATATGTACATATATATAAGACTATGATGTGGTAAGCCAGGAAATGACCCTATGGTATATTAGGTTATGATTGTATTTAAATGACCGTATCCCATAAACCATTACAGATATGAACATGAGATTTGTTTCGTATCCCACTGGTGCCGTAGCCCATTGTAAAAAATGTGAGTTTTCAAAATTCATTGTGGGGGCAAAAGTAAAGGACCGATAGTCATTAAAATATGAGAGTATGATACTTCCGGTGATTAAAATTATATTAGGTTATGATTCGATTTAGATGACCATATTTCATTAACTTTTGGAGATATGAATTAGGTTTATTTTTTCATTCTGCTGGCGCGGCACTTTATTTTTTTCGTAAAATTTTAATAATACTGTATGGTTGATCGAATCTGATTGCATTGCCCATTCTATCCCGATTTCGTTCTAGGTGGGAAATTGGATGTTAATGAAGTTCTGCGGTTATATAGTAGTGAAGAAAAGAGACAGGATGCTTTGGAGATTTGTCAAAACATAATATTATCTGAAGATGATCAGCGGGATTGGTCGAAATGTTGGGAAAAACTAAACGTGATGGAAATATAGAAAACAAAATAATTAATACATGACCACTGGCTGAATAGGAAATTAGAAGCACGTAACTAAGCAGTTCAATTAGTTTCATGTGGAACACATTAGCTTGAAAGACAGGTCTACTAAACGATTTGAATGAGCTTTACTGAAGTTTCAGTCAGGCAATCCGAGTAGCGCATAACCTTCCCTTATCTTTATGGGGACATTTATCTTGCTCACAATGAATTTTTTACCATTAAACTATGATCCGAAAAGAATTTTGATAGCTCAAGCAATAGTTTTACTTAAAACTAAAAAGAATGAATGACACATTATATGTTTATAAAACAATTGCGTTCATTGAATTCTAGCAGTTGTTTATGATAAATTTAAACCATAAACTCTGCTGGTTTCATTGTAATATTGAGGCGTATACCCTTGACAAAAAATTCCACAAATATTTCATAAATTCCAAACAATTAATAACAATATCCAGCCAAGCAACTCTAACAATAACAAACTCTAATTTGGCACTTGAAAACATCTGTAAAATGACAGTAGAAATATTTAACACCTTATAAAACATCTAAATATAAACAAATAAATAGTTAAGTGGTGGTTATAATTTTGTTTAACACCATATGCTAAAAACAAAGCATTTCTTTAATGTATTTTAGCAAAAAGAAAAAAAAAGTTTTGTATTCACAATGTTTTTAGTGGATATCATAAAAGAACTTTACTTTACAGACCACAGAAGGTTCAAAGAACATATTTTTCTAAACAAAAATAGATAAATAATTTCACTTTATCTCTTTCCCACTATTTCTGAGATGTTATAACTATTTCAGCTATCTTTTCAAAAGCTTTGGTTTTATTTAAAAAGCTTAATGTTTGCAACATTTATTTTCGTGCTTTTATAATTAACAACAAGTTTTATTCGTTTTGTCATTACTTACAAAAGCTTTATTTTATTTATGAAAATATTATTATATATTTTTCATGTTTAACAGTTTGTTTTCCAAATATTTCAGTTTTTGTTTATTTTTCTATTCAGAGAAAAAAAATTACTACAAAATTACAAATAATTGATATTAATTAATAAGTGATTGATACAATTATAAATGGTTAATTACTATTACAAATAATTAATTACTATATTATTAATTAATTGTAACAAAAATATTATACATTTATTGAATGGGAAAAGTGAAAATTCAAATATAAAACAAAAAGGAAAAAAAACGAAGAAAATGATATTAAATAAATTTAACACAAATAAATGGTTATAAAGTAAATTTTCGAAATTGTATTACAACCGAACAAACCAGAAAAAAACGAGAAAACACTGAAAAAGACATCTAAAAAAAGAAAATTCAAAAAATAATAAAAGAAAACCAGGGTTCTTAATAATATAGAACTCCGGGATAAAAAAAAATATGTGTTCTAATTAAAGTTAAAGAAGTGGCAAAGATGGTAACTGAAACTTGTATGGAAGGGTGTCGATTTTCTTTAAGTTATGTTTAAGTTTAGCAAAATGTAGATAATTAGCAAAAAAAAAAAAAAAAAAAAATGCGAAGGAGCAATGGAAATTTAAATTTTTGCTGAGATGTAACAAAACTACAATTTATTTTTATTCACCCGAAGGAATTGAAGATATACGAGGTGTGATCAAAAAATAACAGTTCCTTTCAAATTTCGGGAGTTACGTATGTTCCGCAGTTTTTTTTCTGTTATGTTGGTACACATGTCTGTTATATATGTATAGGTATGTTGACAATATAAGCCATTTTGGATTGTCAGTTTGTTTTTGACAGATAAAAAGGTTAATCGAGTTTTGGTGTGCTCTTCGATTTTCTACTATTCGAAAAAATGATCGATCAAAGAAACTGTATTAAGTTTTGTGTAAAAAATGAAATTAAATGTGCAAGGACACAAGTTCAATTGTGGTCGCCCGAGCACGTCAACAACCAATGAAAACATTGAACCAGTCAAGAAAATGATTTTGGATAATCGTCGAATCACTATTAGAGAGGTTGCTGATGATGGCATATCAGCATATTGTTCGGCTCATGCCAAGCAATTTTTACGGATGTTTTAGGTATGAAACGTGCGACAGCAAAGATTGTTCCAAAATTGCTAAATTTTGAGTAAAAAAAACGTCGCATGGATATCGCTCAGGAGCTGTTGAACGTCCTCAACGACGATCCAGATTTCCTCAAAAAGATCATAACTGGTGACGAATCATGGGTATATGGTTATGCCATTGAAACCGAAGCCCAATCATCCCAATGGAAGCGTCCAGAAGAGCCAAGACCGAAAAAAAGCACGTCAAGTTGGATCAAATGTGAAGGTTTTGCTCACTGTTTTCTTCGATTGCAATAGCGTGGTGCGTGATAAATTCTTGCCACAAGGTCGTACGGTCAATAAGGAATACTACCTTGAAGTTATACGCCGTTTGCGCGAAGCAAATCGTCAGAAATGCACAGAATTGTGGAAAAACCAATCATGGATTTTGCACCTTGATAACGCACCAGCTCACACATCGATGCTTGTGCGTGAGTTTTTGGCCAAAAACAAAACCGCAATCATGCCTCAACCACTGTATTCACCGGACTTGGCCCCCGCTGACTTTTTCCTCTTCCCAAAACTGAAGACACCGATGAAAAGAAAGAGTTTTGCTACGATTGAGGAGATAAAAGAAAAGTCGAAGCAGGAGCTGTTGGCGATACCAAAAAGCGCGTTTCAGAAGTATTTCGAGGATTGGAAAAAACGCTGGCATAAGTGTATTATATCTGAGGGGGATTACTTTGAAGGGGACAAGATAGTTATTGATGAATAAATGAATATTTTTTGAAAAAATTGAAAATAACGGTTATTTTTTGATCACACCTCGTATATTCTGTGAAATATGTTCCGTTATTTAATCATTTAAAAAGACCACAAAAAAAAAAAATTAAATTATTTTTGTCACTTAGATGGCTCAATTGTCTTCTGCACAGGTGTCGAATCTGTTGAGAGTGATCTGTCGTTCAGTTTGTTTATAATGATCGATTTTTTTAATTCATCTTAAGTGCGTTATGCGTTGTTCATTTCATTTAATTTAATCTTAATCTACGGATAATTCAATTCCTTACAGACCAACAATAACATTATACAGGGTGGGCCATAAGGGTGTTGGCGGTTTAAATATTCAATTATAAAAAAACTACGAAATATAAAAAAAATATATTTGTATTTTTAAAAAGTAGAAGCATGAGAATTTTTAAGACTTAAAAATACTGTTGTCCAAATGGCTTCCATCGGCTGCTTGACACTCTTGGAACCGAAGTCGCAAATTTTGGAAAACTCGCTGAAAAGTTGTTCTCGGTATTTTGTTACTTTCCTGAATAATGCTATAAATTAGTCGGATTATTCTCGTAGACTACCGATTTGAGGTAGCCCCATAGAAAATAATCGCATGGAGAGAGATCGGGGCTACGTGGGGGCCATTCAATATCCCCCTTTTCGAAATGAGTTTTCCAGGAAAAACATTTTTCAGCAGCTCTATGGATACCCTAGCCGTATGACATGTGGCCCCATCCTGTTGAAACCACATCCTCAAAGTATTGTCTTGAAGTTCTTACAAAGCTGGCACCAAAAAGTCTGCTAGCATGTTGCAATAATTGTTCGCTCTAACCGTCATCGCATGCCCCCTTTCGTCCTCAAAAAAGTATGGTCCAATAATACCGGTTGACGTTATCCCAGGCCACACGACAAGGTTAGGGCTGTGAAGTGGACGTTCATGCAAGCGTCGGGGATTAGTCTCGGACCAGAACCGACAATTTTGCTTGTTCACATGGCCATTAAGGTGAAAATTGGCCTCATCACTAAAAATCACGTTGTTGAAATTGTTGAACCGCTCTAGCATCAAATCGACAAAGTTAAGTCGGTTATTGGCATCATCGGGTTTTAATTCTTGGACTATCTGAATCTTATAAGCCTTCAAATGCAAATCACGTTTCAAAATTCATCGTAAAGTTGTTCTTTTGACATCCAAAGACTGACTTCTCTTACGTGTTGACTGTTGCGGATTTCGCTGAACTGAAACACGAACACGCTCCACAATGTCGGCTGATTTTGCAGAAACTGGGAGACCACGAACCGTAATTGGTACTGTTGAGCCGGTTGTTTCGAACATTCTGATCCATTTTCGTATCACATTGACGCTTGGAACTTCACTTAAATCGTGTAAACCGTGTTCATGCCGATACAAACGTCGTGCAGTAATCACTGATTTATTGTTTTCGTAATACGCTCGGACACAAAATGCACGCTGCACTCCCGTGTACGGCTCCATGGCGACTAAATTTCCAGGAAGCGGCGCAGCGAACAACATATCCCCCCGCCACCCCGCGCCGTGCGTTACCGAGAAATTGAAGAATTAAATCGCCAACACTCATATGGCCCACCCTGTATAATACGATTTAAATACTTCAATTAAACAACATATTTTTAACTTATCTTGAAGAAGAGTAAAATCAACAGAATTGTATATTGAGTTATAAAGTCTTACAGATCTATAAAGAGATAAATATGAAATCGGTAATAATACCGCATAGGTGTGGATGGACAATAATTTGAATTAAATATAATAATGAAAAAATGATGAGAAAATATCATGGAACAAACATCTCTTCTTTCTAATGATTTCAAAGATAAAATAAGACATAAAGGGTGACGAATAACCGCTAACGGCGGCTATATTAAATACGTTCTTGTGCATCATTTGGTTTTAACTCGTGAACCAATTTCATCTTATATGGGAAAAGATGTAACACATGTAGAATTCTTAGCAAAGACCGCCTAGACATCTCTAACTGCTGAGATCGGCGCCAGGCGAAAGTTTCGGTGTTTCCCTCAATACTTGTTCGCACTCGAGCAATGGTCACTTCATTTCGAACTGCACGAGGTCTTCCAGCACGCGGAAGATCACAGATCACAGACTTGTTGCCCAAAACGCTGAACCAATTTGTAAATTGATTCTTTTTGATTCTTTGTTCTGTGCTGAGCCTTTCCATCATAAATTTTCCAATTATTATTCAGTTAATTCTGTAAAGAGACCAAAAAAAAGACTCAAACAAAAAGTGTATTCACTGATCAAATCTTAGCATTACTTATGCGCCACTCTATAGAATAAGAAGGGATTGGGGTCGAGAAACGAAAACAATTTAAGGCAAACTTTACAAATATTTTTTGAATTCTTTCAATCCGATTGATATAAATCATAGCTGTTGGACTTTAAATAAATGAAGTATGAAATAAATGCATATAAATTTTTTTTTTAGTGAAAGGATCTGAAAACTGTAGGGAATTTCTGCGCATGAAATACAATGAAGAATATGCTTTGGGAACAATGTAATTGAGATGAGCTACAAATGTTAAATTTGAATTTGAATTTCAAATACATCTTTGAACTCATGATTCAACATGTGGTAAGTCGATATAAGAATATTTAGATCTAAAAAAATTCATTTGCATACACTTAGAAAAATTAAGAGGTAAATCATTAATTGCTGAGCAAAAGTCTTTCCACACCCTTCTGCTGGAAGTTAACATCATAAAACGAGTTAATGGCTTTAAATATCTTAAGATCGTCATCGGAAGATATGTACTATTGCCGAAACAGAAAACGAAATGTCATTTATAAAAATATTAACAAACAATGAAGCCAAAGTATTTCCTTGGGGGACATCTGAAGTTGGAACACAACTGGCCAAACAAATTCCATCTGTATAAATAGAACATTGCTCATGAAGGTTTCGCTGTGTGTTTGGTGGAATTTACAAGGAATCATCTACTATGACCTGCTTCCTTACGGCCAAGTTCTTAATTCGGACTTGTATTATCCAGAAAGTAATGAATATGAAAGAAGTAATCGTCCACAAGCACTCAGCTTTGACCAATAGAAGAAGAAATTGTAGGAGATGCCATCGTGTGCCATCACACATCGATAGTGACTCAGCAGAAGATCCGAGAGCTTGGTTGAGAGGTTCTTATGCATCCACCTTATAGTCCGGACTTGGCACCGAGTGATTACTACCGGTTGCTGTCTATGACGAATGGTTTTGATGGTGAAAAAGTCGCCTCAAGAGAGGCTTGTGAAGATTGATTTTTTTGCCGACTACGAAGGGGGTTTCTACGAGAGAGGCATAATGAAATAACCTTTAAAAAGGCTACAAGTTATCGATTAAATCTGTGCATATTTGAACTGAATAGGGTCATAGTAACTATGCTAAATAAAGCCTTCAGTGTCCTGCAAGAATAATAGATCTCTTTTTATTACACATTGTAGTTTGATTTTTGTTAAATAAATTATTTAAATTTATAATGAAGCGATTGTACTGTAAGAGAAGACTTTAAAACATGTGCCGTGACACAATTTACTATCTAAACGGAGAGCTTTCGTTAAAGTTTCCTTTAACCAAAACTTCAGATACTTTTTCGTATGTAGATAATAAGTGGATAATATTTATGAAACTTTTATGTAAAGAGAGAAAGCAAAGCATAAGCATAAGCTCTGTTTACAAAGAGAGCAATTAATAAGCTTTTGGTCAACAGCTTTTGTGTTTTAAACACAACAAAGCCTTTATTGTGTTAGGCCTTCTAGAGAATGGATGACTGAGATCTTAAAGATACCCCCAACCGCATTCATGAGATACTGACTGCTGTTGTTAAATCGTATCTGATGTTAAGTTTTGGGTCTGAGACAAACTTTACAGCTGCTGCTGTTGCTGAAGTTGAAACGGCCAACAGACAGTTGAGTTACGGTCGTCAAAGCGAATGGTTGCATTTTAACGGATTTTTTTTTGCGTTTGTCTTACAACAAAAAACCTGGTTAGAAGAAGCGGTTGGAGTTTTAGCTCCGCAGTGTTGAAATTGCAAATTAACAATAACAATAAGAATGAAGTAATTTTGCAAAACAAAGAGCGAGAAAAAAAAACAAAGGAAAAATCATAAAAAAATATTAAAGAAGAAAAAAATTTTGCATGAAATAAAACTACATTTCATCATAAAGGTTTATTGAAAATAAAAAAGTGAGATTTTTCGTACAAATTGAAAAAGCAAAATATTTAAGCAATGAGAAAAATAAATTAAGAATATTCAAAAAATCGTAAAGAGAAAGATGTTTCTACAATCAATCTGTGTCATTTCAACAATTTCTCGATAGTCGTTCTGTATCGTGGCTGTTAATGCCCAAGGAAAATCGTGTGTTACAACTAATTATCGTTTGAAAGTGTTTTGAAACTATTAGTGCTTCTAATACTCGCACGCTTTACCCAGAGACGAGTATCCCCCACTTGTTGGTGGCAAAGAGCAACTAACTGACTGACTCTACAGAGTGTGTGATTGCGAACGAATTCTAGGCTTTACAGCCCCTTAATTGTGGTTGGTTTCTTTCTAATCCGATTTGCGTGCATTGAACTACTTTGAACGGTTTTCTGCTTTCAAATGCGAATGCGAATGTTTCACTACAGTATGCGTGAGTGAGTGTTTTGTATTACACGTCTATGTGTGTGTGACAGAGCGTATGTGTGTGTTTGAGTTAGGGAGCTTAAGTGCTCTAATGGATCCAAATTTCTATTTGGCTCGGCTGCCATCCGTTTAATTACCGTTTTTTGTGTCTGTTGCTAATTAATGTAAAGGCCCGAATTTCATTTGGGGTCGGGCAGGAGGTGATAATTTGCAGCAGGATTTTGTTAAAAGAGGTGAGTACCGACCACATTCTAATTACTTAATTGAAAGTGAAATGTTATAGATGTAAGTACAACATTTTCCCTGTCATGTAAGCAATTAGGTGACAGATTATTGTCTGATGTCAGATGTTTTTATATCGACAAGTAAATAAGTTCAAAAACAACTGAAGTGGAAATTCAATAATTTAAATGTAGAACTATAAAAAAAGGCGTGCATCTTTAGTAATTCTAGAAATCCATTGAAAATGGCTTAGGTTGTTAGTATTTTTCGTACGTCTTGTGAGCAAGTTTTATATTGCTTTATAATATGAGCATATTTATTTAAATTTATTTCATTCATAAATAAAATTTTCTTTGAATGTGAATTATTTGGGAATTTAGATCAACTAAGTGCTGAAGTTTCATTCGGTTTAGGAGGTTATGCTCAAACAAATTTCCAATTTCGTTTATAAACAATGTAAAAAATATTATATCTACGTAATGGCAAAATTTTATTCTAATCGTTTAGAAGTTTAAACTCAACAAACAGACATACAGACACACACATTGTTTTCCATATGCGCAGAGTAAGACCTGATTAGTTGGAATTTGTATTAAATGCCTTCATATAATCATAAGAAATTAAATAAAAAATTTTGAAATGTCTCACAATTTTTGAGTAACGGAAGTTGAAACTTAAAAAAAATTGGTAAAATTTTTTTTATTTTTTTTTTAATCGGTAACAATTTTAATTTTTCTGCCATATAACTACTTAAAATATTTAATTTGTTATACATCTGATGTGGCAACGTGATAGTTTGTATAAATGAGGTCGTTAGAGAGCCACTTTCAAAATAAGTAAAAAAAAAAAACAAAAATTCCGATATCCCGTTTAATTTCTGAGATATTGCGATATTTATGTTATGCTTATATTTGCTTTATGTTTAATTTTAGTTACTTTAACGGAAAGTAAACATGGCAATTGTTTTTTATTTATAACTTTTTATTTATAACTTTAATACGGTAATGCCTTTAAAAGTAAAAACAAAACTGGGGCTTCCCCGTTGTTTTCATTGTGAGTTAGTTTTGTTCAGGTGTTCAGGTTAGTTTTGTTTCAGTACTTGGTCAAAATAATAAATACATCGCTCAATTTTTTAATATTTTCGCAGTCTACTGTAGTCTTCCTGGAAAGGCTAGTTATTTTACTGTTTTTATCTTTATTCATAACAAAATATATAGTAAAAAAAATCAGACACGAATTGAAAAAGTCATTGTTCTCCGGAGCAGAAAAAAATTGTTTCAAGACTACGAGAAAGTGGCCAAAGTCTTCGTTCTATAGCAGAAACCATGAATCGGTCGCTATTTTCAGTACAAAATTCTTTAAAGGCTAAAAAGCCCGTCGAAATTCGGGGAAGACCCAAAAAAAAAAAACTTCAAAAACAACAGATATCTGTATTGTGAGGCTTGCAAAGAAGGACCCGTTTGTGAATTCAAAAGCGATTTCAGCAGAAATTGGAAATGTAATTTCATCGCGAACGGTTCGTCGTAAACTACAAGAAACACATTTGCCTGCATAGCGAGAAGAGTTCCTTTGCTTAGTCAAAAAAATTTAAAGGCCAAATTGGCGTTTGCAATTGGTCCGGAGGAGACGACGTTTGGAAACGACTGTGTTCGACGGAATGTTCGACGTCCTAAAGGTAAGGAATTCCATGTTAGCTTTACAAAGAAGATGGTCAAGCACGAGGGCGGCAATATTATGGTCTGGTGTTGTTTCTCCTGGTATAGTGTCGGTCCGATACATCGAATTACCGTCACTGTGACCAGATTCCACTACACAGATATCTTGGAAAATACGATGTTGAACTATGCTGTGGAAAGTATGCCTCTTAGATGGACATTTCAGCAGGATAACGATCCGAAGCATACTTCTAAGTTGTTAAAGGATTGGTTCCAAGATTATAACGTTGCCGTTCTTAACTGGCCAAGTCAATCTCTGGACTTAAATCTAATCGAAAATCTTTGAGGAGATTTGAAACAAAGAATTGGAAAGGAGGTTCTTAAAAATAAGGATCAGTTATGGAATTTTGTTCAAAAAACTTGTTATGAAATACCAGTAGAAAGAAACCTGCAGGAAGCTTATTGCCAGCATGCCAAAAAGAGTCAACAAAATAATTGAAAACAAGGTGGATATACCGGCTTTTAACGAAACTCAGCCAATTTAGCAGAAAAAACTTGATTTGTTTTTCCTTTTTGGCTTATTTTAACTGAATGTTCTTATTATTTTGCCCAATGTTTTTTGAATAATTTCTTGCTTTTTGAAAAAGACTGAATTTAATTGTTGTTTTTTTGTTATTTTTTTAGTATTTATTTTATTTCTAATGTTATAACAAAAGGAATTAGTATTTGTTTTTTCTTTTAATTAAAATGAATTTTCGTATACGAGCCTTTCAAAAAATATAGGGTGTAATTATTATTTTGATCATATGTGTTTATAGAGAAAGATAGTGATTTAGGGGAAACGGAAAATATTTGAACAAAATCTTAAATTTCAATTTTCTTAATCTTGAAGTTAGTTGAATATGTACTCGATGTCTAAATGCTTTCTATTTTTTTTTTGTATACAACATTAAAATGAGAGGGCACAACTGTTTGAATTTTATGCATGAATCAATTTTTTTTAATGTATTATACGATAGAAACTAAGTGACTCAATTAAGCAACTTGCTGTCAAAATTCCATTGCTATCCACAGCATCAATTAGTAACCTCCTCTGAACAAACAGATTTACTGATACACAAACTACCTTCTACATGTGCCGATTGTGGTCTGATTTGTCTCACTTTTCGTTATATTCCAAACCAAATAATTTTTAGAAATAATTTACATTCCTGAAATTAAAAGGTAGCATTAGTATTGTGTATTTGTTGTATAGTTGTATTGGACATTATGTCGATCGCTTCTGGATCTTTCTTATTTTTGAAAAAGAATCGTCAAAAAAAGGTTCCGGCCAGCAGGCTGGATCAAATAGTATATTTTTTCGTGAGGCATGGATAATTGAAATTTCTTCGCAGGTGATAATTAGGCTCATAAACAAGCAAACAGAAACGGAAGGTTTTCATCACTGAATAAGAATTGTCGATGAACCCGTGAATCGGCCGTTCTTTAAACTTACGACGAAAACGATGATCATAATACTCGTATTGTATTAAACAATTTTGTATCCTATTTGTGATGTTATATAATCGGTCTTTTTGGCTTCCCTGCATCACGATGTATGAATAAATGAAATGAAATAATTTAACATTTGTTAACGTAAAATTGATGTATTCGCTAAACCTCCACAGGATGTACAAAGGGATGTCCAAATTTGATACTGCAATGATATCCATATAATATCCACCAAGATCTCTTTCTTACGCACTTATCTAGAGAGCTGATTTAAGGTCTTTTGCATGCAATGGGAGGGTAAGGCCTTGATCTGCAATGCCACTTTGCGCAATTTCGGAAGGAAGACTCAAGGCCTGCGGCATAGTCCTCAAAAACGTCCTTAATAGAAGGCCTTTTAAGGCAACAATTTTGCTACAGGCCATTCGAATGTTCAGTTTAATAGCGTAAATATATTCGAAATCAATCGAATACGAGTATTTTAATGTTGATGTCTGTGCAATTTTCACCTATGCACTTGCTTCCTAACCACCAGTTTCTTAGTCATTTTTGATGGAAAATATCAGATAGCATCACGAAATCGAAATAAAATCCGAAAATAGTTTTGATTTTATTCAGTTTTTGGAATCTAAATCAAAAATATACAACATTTTTATTCAGATTACTAGAACTGCATTAAAGTTATATTGAATTTTGGCAGCACTGGTTGGTAATGGCGTCCAAACATCATCTGTCAAAGTGAAAAGTGTACAGTATTTGCCATTTCATCATGGAAAGACTAAAAAACGAACAACGATTGCAAATCGCTGAAATTTATTATCAAAATTCGTGCTCTGCGACAAATGCGCATCGTTTGATACGACCATTTTATGGTCGTCATAATCGACTTGCGGAATTAACAATTCGTGCTGTTATCTCCAGATTTCGCACCAAATTTACTTTGTTGGACATAAAACCAAAAAAAATATTGCAGCCGTAGCGACCGGTGTTAATGGTGATCGTGAAATGCCAATTCGTCGCCGTTCTCAGCGATTGGGCATGTGTTACTCAACCACAAGGATGTTTTTTTGCCCCAATTGGCTGAGTTGAACTTGGTTGACATGTGGTTTAATCAGGACGGTGCAACATGCCACACTGCTCGTGAAACAATGGATATGTTGAGGGATGAATTTGGTGAGCAGCTTATCTTTCGATTTGGCCCCCAAGATCTTGCGATTTAACGTCTCTTGATTATTTTTTGTGACTCACTTTCAAGTCGTTAGTCTATGTGGACCAGCCAAACACTATTGAAGCCTTAGAGGGTCACATAACACGCGTTATTCGTGGAATACAGGCCGAAATGCTCGAAAAAGTGACGAAAAATTTGACCTTTCGAATGGACATTTTGAGACCGAGCCGCGGACAACATTTACATGAAATTATCTTAAAAAACTAAATGGCAAAGACCAATTTATGGATTCCAATAAAAAATTTCAATATGTGATGCAAATTTGAGTGTTTTATTCGATTTTTAAAAAAACTACGATTAAAAAATTCATTTTTATTTCATACATCGAAAACCAAATTAAAAACAATTTTGATTCTGATTCAGTTTATGAAACGTTTTGTTTGTTTTCCATTTTTATGTCTTTAATTCCAAACAAAAAAAAAAAAAAAAAAAAAAAAAAAAAAAAAAAAAAA
>JAHXMU010000092.1:3201410-3239992 GCA_019455685.1 Philornis downsi | reverse complement strand
AACCACAAATTAAAAATCCATTATTTCTGCTCCTGCTAACGGTATTTAAACAGAATTTTGTATTTTGGTTGAGTGAACATATTTTAAGTTCTTCTGCAAATATAGGCGTTTCTTATTATAATAGACCGATTGGCATGAAACATTTCCAACAAAAATAAAATTTGAAGGCAAAGCAACGTTTGCCGGGTCGACTAGTATGGGTATACACTATACAGAAGCATATTCCCTAGCATTTTACCTGTGCATGGTACTTACTTAATGAAACTTCTTATGTATGTATTCAAATCCTTACACAATTTAAGACATCACACCATACATTTTGCTATCAACCAATAAGTGTTCAGTACTAGAAATAGTAGTAACTTGAGGATAGCAAAGTGTATACTTGAAATTACGAAGCAGAGAATTGAGTATTCGGGTAGCCAAGCGTATAATAATTTAACTCGAAATTTAAAAATCGCAAATAATATTCCAACATTCAAAAATTTGTTGAAAACTCACTTACTGCAGAATGTTGAAGGAATTCTTATTTAAACTTTTTGTTTGTATACTAAATTTGAAATAATTTTAAAAATTTTTAATAACTTTTCCGTAATATAATTCTAACAGATGTTGAATTTTACTGCCAACTTGCCTCTATAATGTCTATTTTAAACGCTGGGGCGTAACTTGTTAAAACTTATATTAATATATATATTATTATTATTCTACAGTATTGTACAGTTTAATAACAAAAATTTGTTATTGTTAGGTAAAGGCTTTTGTTGCTCCTTAAATGAACAAAAAATGAGGCCATTCCGTAATAATTCAAAATAAATGTCCTTTAAGAGGTAACGCCTAAAAAAGCGTACCCTCTAATAGAGAAGGCGGTATATTAAGTTTATCCTGCCATTTGTAGCAGCTAAATATATATTTTTATTAGAGACCCCATAAGACATACGTAAACACCTACATCTACATCTATTTGGTCATTGAAAAAATGTACGTCTTTTTAAAAAATTCCGTCTGTGTGTTGAAAAAACAATTGAGGGCCGAGCCCCTTGAGCTGGGAAACTGAATTTTTGCCCAGAAATGTTTTACATTTATAAGCAGGTTCAGATACAAATAGGAAAAAATTAGGTCACTAGAAACAAACGCCCCCTGACAAGAACTGAAGTGGACCCCGAGAAAATTGAAAAATTTTTGGATTTTTGTACAAAATGTCGTCATTTAGCTGTTGACTTGCTAATTAATGTATGCAGGGAAGAAGCAATTAAATGCATATTAAGAGACAGTTTAGATTTTGTGTGCGATTATTGAAAATATCAAATAATTCGAATTGTCTCTGAAAAAGACAGGCTAATTGAAGACACTGTGCATAAGATAGTAGGTGTCTGTTGAGATGGGGTTTCAGAGTATAATTCACAAATTTTATTTATTTTTCACCTTCAGTTTCGGGTATGTAAGTTGGTACAAAATGGTGTCTCTTTTAAGTTGGCAGCACACAAGTAGTCTCTCGGGTGGTTTTAATAGAACTCTTCACCGATCTGAAAGATCTGCGAAGTTCGAAACTGTCTGCTATAATCATTGTCAGCTGTTTAAGAAAAGCTTTGACATACAGTAAAGTCTACAGCATTAAGTTAATTTATAATTAAAATTATAACAATAGAAGTTAAATTCTTACATAAACAGTGTCATAAGTAGGCAAACATTGTGGTCCATGGTAGGGCGAAAGGTGTATCCATCGGAAGATAAGCAAGTACCTCGAAGGTCTCTCTCCTGAGACTGAATACATCTAAGTAGTAGGTTTAAAAAAAAACAGTTTTTTAATAATTTTAATAGACACCCTTTCTATTAGTGAACCCCTTCAAAATTTTTCAAAACTGGAGACGGCTCCTTCTAATGTCGGCCAATTACCACCGTATAATGCCATTAATAAAGAAAGAAATGTCAAAACACTTAGGAAATATACTAAATATACGGCACAGTTTTCTAGACGACAACTGGACCACTTATGACAATTGTCGTCTATGATGAAGCACAGACACATTACAAGAAAAAATGAGTGTCTCAAAAAAGCCTTCTGCACATGCATAGTTAAATGACTTATATCGTTTATCCAGTGAATAATCTATTTTTTAACAACCAAACCCAGAAATAGAGTCATCCTTATAAGTGTATGCAAACTGCAAGTGATTCCTTGGAGTATCTTAATGGCAACCGCATTGGAAATATATTGGAAAAGATGTATTTTCAAAAGCTTAGAACTATTATTCTCAATTGTGAGATCCTTTGTCCTGTATCTTTTAGTCACCGAAAAATTCGTATCATTTCATACCGTATTATCAAATAAACTCGACAACAATTAGGGTGATCTATTGTGAAAATGCACAAACATGTCTTACTTAGCATGTAAATGATAAAGGTGACAAAAGAACAATGGAAAAGGTCCGTTTTCCAAAGGTGAACTTAGACAATCTGTGGGCGAGTACGGGCAAGTACAGGGTGTCCGTCGGGAAAGTATACTACTTTGTTTTCAAGCCATTTTGGTAAACATTAGTCTTGACAGTTCATATTAGGCAGTCGTGAAGTAGAGACGTGGCAAATTTATTATGGAAAAATATTCGATAAACCAACGTGTTTTAATCGTTAAAACATTTTATCAAAATCAATCATCGATTACTATGACGATGAGAAAGTTACGTGAAATTTTTGGGAGAAACAACGTGCCAACAAGACGCACTATTTATCGTATGGTGAATGATTTCGAAGGAAGAGGGTCTGTAGCTGATAGGACCAAACATGGGCCACAACGCACTGAAAGCTCGGCTGAAAACTTTACTGCTGCTCAAGAAAGTGTTCAAAACAATCCATTAACCTCAATTCGACGCCGTGCTCAGGAGCTTGGTCTTCACAGAACAACTTTGGCCACAATTTGGCACAAGGATTTGCATTTGTTTCCATTTAAGATTCAGTTGACACAAGAGCTTCTGCCACAAGACCATTTACGCCGCCGTACATATGCCAATAGGATGTTACCGTGTGAAATATGTAAGAATGTAATGAAAACTGTGCTCAAAAGGGCTCGCCTTTTGTGAGGCTAACAGAGGCAGACATTTATCTGACATTGTATTCCATACATAATTGCCGACATTAAATAAAACATTTATCAATATAAGATCCATTCTCTTTCATATAATTAAAAATTATAAAGAAACAAAGTAATATATCTTGCCGACGGACACCCTGTGTAAGAAATTGAATTTTTAATTAATTTATTTTATTTTATTAACTTTGGGAGAAACAGAAATCACAACTTTTGGAATGTTCCCAACAACTTGATAATACGAAATCGCCGTCGTTAGATGCGACGCAACAAATATAACGTTCTCCGCTTGAAAGCGGGAGCTGCAGTCATAAGCCTGCACTGGAGAACCAAGACTTGGAAGGTCGAATTTCAGAAACGATTTTGGCTATTGTTTTGTGGAAAGAAATTCAAGAAAAAATCAATCTTGTAGACTGATAAGAAAACTTGATTCATAGCCTTCAGAGTGATACCAATAACTTGGATATGACGTCATTTTTTGCATAAAGGACGCCACATTTAGTAAACCGCACCGAATTGGGTTTAATTCTTATAGACATCTTTTAATAGAATTAACTCTTATATACCATGAATTGACTAAATTTAAGATTATTTAATCGAACATGCCTTTTTTTAGTGTTGACAATTTATGATTTTACCCTCGAATTGTTTCTGAAATAACAGATTTTTATATGGAACAATAACTTTTTTAGGATATTTTCGAGTTTTGCACTAACGAACATATATAATATATGAAGAGTTTAAGGATTGCACATGTTGTTATTAATTTATCCCTAAACTTAAAAATGACACCTTTTATAGTTTAATAATATCCCTTCGTTACCACTGGATATCAGGAGTCATAATGTAATAGAAACCAGAATTTTGAGAACCATAATTAAGCCATAACAATTTTGGAGTTATTTGTCACAGCTTTCTTAAAATACACTCTGGCAAAATATGTCTAACTCAAAAAGCGTTCAAAATTTGAAGTATTCCGATAGAATTTTTTGTTGTTTATTTTTTGACGGGTAGTTAAGTTTTTAATCTCTTATTGTTTATGCAGTAATTTTTCTTTGATGTTAATAAAAACGTTTTTATGGTGTCTTTGAATTTTTCACTTACGACCGTTCAAAAAAAAAAAAAAAAAAAAAAATAATAATAATAATAAAGAATAAAAAGTGCTGTTGTCTCGCAAACAAGTTAACCAACAACTTTTAATATCATACAAAGTTTGTCCGCTTGTCCGTCCACATATTTGAATGCTACCACATATATTTGTTGTATATTTTGCCTTGCAGCAAAGATAAGAAAAGGAATTGAAACCATTTGATGCCTTTTGGTATTGCATTTCAAACAAAACCAAACAAATTTTGTTCACGAATTGAAAAAAAAATGTATAACAATTCTACAGGGCGGCCCAAAATGACCGAAGTGGTGTGAATTGCTTATAACTTTTTATTTAAGACATATTTTTTAAAATTTTTTTTTAAATACAGTAAATTTATGGGGAATATTTTTAGATTAGTTATTAAAAATGATATCCCGCAAGTGGTGGCCATTTTCTGCTTCGCACAACACATTTTCCAACACCTTTCCAACACATTTTCCATGACCTTTCGCAAAATTTCCGGTGTTATGTTGTTAATTTCGTCTCGAATATTGGATTTTAATTCGTCAATAGTTCTGGGCTTATTAACATAAACTTTCCCTTTTAAATAACTCCAAAGGAACAAGACAGTTTATTGTTGACTGAGAGGGCGCTGAGTCAACACAATGGACCATTGATTTACAAAGTAAATTTCAACGATTTGGGCACGTTGTTCAGTTGTGTATTGCTCCATTATAAATTCTCCAAGTCTTCTTTACAAAATACTAAAAAGAAAAGAAAAAAAAAATTATAATAAAAAAGCTACAAGGAATTCACACCACTTCGTTCATTCTGGGCCACCCTGTATAAATTCATGCACACTCGCATTTATCGAGAAATGAGTAGTTGCTTATGTCAATGCGTTGTGAGATTGTATAAATATATTTCTTAATTTATGTCAATAATTACCACATCAAGATAAACAATTTATTTCTCAAATGAATTCAATGAGTAATCAAAGTGATTGAATGAACGAATAATCAAAGAATGAAAATGAAAGACTTAAGACACGAACGTGAAGGTACATAGAATAAGATCTTGATTTGAGGTTTTAAAGAATTAAAGGGATTTTGGGTCTTTGAATAGGGTATGTGAGCAGTAGTAGAAATATTTTATACGAAAAGGTCGTGAAGGTCGTGCAGCAGCAGTAGGACAGGTTACAACTAAAGGTAAATTTTACTTGATCGAACTGAGACTTAATGGCTGGCGTAATTAATGGTGATCATTAGATATACTTTTAGACGGACCAGACAGTAGAAGAAAGAAACTTAAATTTTTGATACATCTAGGTCAAATACCGCGATTTTATCTTACTTTTTTTTAAGAAGTGTCTATGTAAAAATCTGAAAAATTAGTATGTTAATGTGGATTGTGTAGAAAATTGTGTAATTAATCCATTGCAATGAAATGAAATGCCCAATTTCAATTGAATGAAATGTCTGCGCAAATTTTTGTATTGTGTGAAATTATTTATTATTTTTGATAGTTATAAATAAAAACCCGTGTAACTTTTAAATTGTTGCAGGTGTATAAATATGTACATTAATTTATATTGCAGTATTTGAAATGGTGTAGGCTATTCTCCTAAAAATTACACACACACATTTCTCTAAGAAATGTTGGCATTTATTGCTTATATTAAATTCTAAATTACCTTCTTAATAATTAATACAATATAATATAATATCTTCTATATATATAAAAATGAATATCTGTCTGTCTGTGTACAAAAATAGTTTGTAAGAGAACTCCTCTCGCACGGCGTATCCGATCTTCATGAAACTTTCAGGGCTTATTCGTGTCGGCCAGGAGAAGGTTTTTAACTATGTCCGAAGGTCGAAATCGAGGCGAGTGACATGATAAAGACAGACAGATATTCATTTTTATATATATAGATTCTACTGTACGGGCGTTGTCAGTGAACTCCTCCTAAACGGCTGGCCCGCTTTGCATAAATTTTTGTATATGCGTCTGGGTGGTGCCCGGGATGGTTTAGATTTACAATTCGGTCCAATTGGACAAAGGGGCGTGGTACCTCCCATACGAACAAAAAATTAAAAATCAATTATTTCTGCTCCTGTTTACGGTATTTGAACAAAATTTGGTGCGTAGGTTTGGTGTACATATCTTAAGTGCTACTGCAAATATGGGCGGGATTGGACAATGGGGCGTGGTACCTCCCAAACAAACCATAAATTAAAAAGCAATTATTTCTGCTCCTTCTAACGGTATTTAAACAGAATTTTGTTTAACATTAAGACATTTCCAATAAAAATAAAATTTGAAGGCAAAGCAACGTTTGTCGGGTCGGCTAGTAATAATATAAATTAATTCTTAATATACCTTTTTATAAACGCCGTTGTTTCATAAATCTAATAAATTAGTAAAAAATTCGTATTTAAATTATTATCATTATTAATTATTATTATTATTTATTATATTATTTTATATATATTATATATTTTATTCTTTTTTATTTATTTACTATTATATTCATTTATTTTATATATATTACATATTATTATATTATATTTATTATATATATTATATGTTTATGTATTTATTATGTTATTTATTATATTATATTATTATTATTATTTATTATATTAATTATTATTATTATTATTATTCCCACGCCTCTATCCCCCCAGATACCGCGCGAGCTGGGGTCCATTTATAGCTGAACATGACGTTGGACTCGGCCACAAGTCATTTCAGCACTGTTTTTTTTTCTTCCTTGTCACATTTTTGTCACATCTTGTCACATTTCATCATTATTCACATTCACACATTACCCCAGAAATGTTCTCATTATTCTGCATGTATCAAGCACTACCGATTTACACATATCGTGCAAGTGCCCAGATAGTCCCAACTCACTCACATGCTGAGACACGGAATTCACCACTATTCCAGTGCTTGAGATCACTATCGGTATAATCTCCACCCGTCGCAGATGCTCCCGTTGTTTAATCTCAAATGCCAGATCCCTGTATTTGGAAATTTTCTCCGCAACTGTACGATTAACATTTTCGGAAAGTGGCACTGCGACATCACCCACCTTTCCGCTCTTGTTTATCCAAACGATATCCGGTCTATTGGCGATAACAGTCCTATCCGTTGAAATTGTATGATCCCAGTACAATTTATATTCCGTACTCAACAGAACCTCCTCAGGGTGATTTATATAATGAGGAACCCTTTCCTCCATAAAACCACTTCTAATTGTAAGAATTTGATGAATTACTCTTGCCACATTGTTATGCCTCTCTAGATACGCAGTACTGGCCATTACGGAGCAGCCGTTAATTATATGGTCTGTAGTTTCCGGAGCCTGGCCACATCTTCGGCATCTGTTATCAACGTCCTCATGTAGAATAACTCGTCGATAATGTCTAGAGTGGATTATTCCATCCTGTATTGCCATTAAGAAAGCCTCTGTTTCCGGAAACAGTTGCCAATACTGAAAACAGATTATAGACGCATTTCTGTCCACATTGTCCAATTCCAATTGGTGTGGAAATCTGCCATGTATAGCCTTGCGTTTCCACTGCTCCACAATGTCGTCATCACTACTTATACTCTCTAGAGGATTGTATTGCGGTGTAGAAAGTTTGAGCGGTGTGTGGTTTTCGTCCAAATTAACCAAAACAGAATATTGTTCGATCTCCGCTGCATTCATATAAAAGAATTCCCGCAGTTTGTGGACCTGATTAAAATGTTGATTTTTGATATTCATTATCCCCTGTCCACCCAATCTTCGCGGCAACATTACCCTTTCAACGGCAGCATGGGGATGATGCTGTCCAAAACTTGTCAGGATTGTTCGGATTTTCCTTTGCAGGGAATCTAAATCTGTATCACACCACACTATCACTCCAAATAAATGCAATAAGATTGGGATGGCATAGGTATTGATAGCCTTAATCATGTTCCTAGCATTCAATTTGGTTCTACATAGTCTTTATTATTATTATTATTATTTATTATATTAATTATTATTATTATGATTATTCTTATTATTATTATTAAATTATTAATAAAAAGTTCAGTATTTACGACAGAGGTATGACTTCACAACCGTTTTTCTCATCTATGATATCGATTTATAAATGTGGGTTTGTCGTAAAATATTGGGTTGTTCGAAAAGTTCGTTCGATTAATTCGTTAGTTCACCATTCGTCATTTCCAATGACATAGAGTTTCTTCAAACACTGTCATAACTTCCTCCCACATCTTCTCTAAACTGTTTACTATTGTTTACTTGTGTTCTCGTTCTAGTCGTTATAGCGCTTTTAAAAAAGTTTTGAAAAGTGGAGAAAAATAAGCGAAAAAGAGCATTTTAGGCATTATATTATATTGTATTATTTCCGAAAAGGAAACCGGCTGCTAAAGCCAGTAGAAAAACAAAGTCTGTGTATGAAGAAAACGGACTAAATGAAAGAACAAGCCAGAACTGGTTTAAAAGATTTTCTACGAGCGACTTCTCCGTCTCCGAACGCTCCCAGAGCAGGACGACCAAAAGAAATTGTTTCCAAGAAGGTGGCAGATTTAATTATTGCTAATCCCCATGCAAAAGTTAGGGAATAACTGGAATAATCAAAAATCAGTCTTGACCGTTCACGGGGTCATAAAAGAGCTCAGATTTGTGAGCAACCTCACAGTGCCTCACCGTGGCTTCACACTGTTTTGTGGGCCCGCCAGAAACTGTCAAAACTTGGCTGTCGACTTTTACCCCACTCTCCATACTCCCCAGATCTTGCCCCGTCCAACTATCATCTATTTCGCAGTCTGAAGAAGTGAAAAATCGCATTGAACGCTTTTTTCCAGAAAAGCCACGCGAGTTTTATGAGTTGGCAGCACTGGCTGGTAATGACGTCCAATCGTCGTCTGTTAAAGTGAAAAGTGTATAGTATACTCTGCCATTTCCTCATGGAAAGACTAACAAACGAGCAACGATTGCAAATCGTTGAAATTTATTATGAAAATTCGTGCTTTGACAAATGTGCATCGTTTGATACGACCATTTTATGGTCGTCATAATCGACCTGCTGAATCAACAATTCGTGCTGTTATCTCCAAATTTCGCAGCAAATTTACTTTGTTGGACATAAAACCATCGACTCGCATGCGTAGAGTGCGTACCAAGGAAAATATTGCAGCCGTAGCGACCGGTGTTAATGGCGATCGTGAAATGTCAATTCGTTGCCGTTCTCAGCGATTGGGCATGTATTACTCAACCACAGGGAAAATTTTACACGTCGATTTGGGTCTGAAAGCCTATAAAATTCAACTCACGCAAGAATTGAAGCCGAATGACCTACCACAACGTCTAATTTTTGATGAATGGGCCTTACAAAAGCTCAATGAAAATCCGCTGTTTTATCGAAAAATTGTGTTTAGCGATGAGGCTCATTTCTCGCGTACGTAAACACGTAAACAAGCAAAACTGTCACATCTGGAGTGATGAACAGCCACATGCCATACATGAATTACCGATGCATCCCGAAAAAAAGAAAGTCTGATGTGGTTCATGGGCTGATAGCATTATCGGTCAATTTTTCTTCAAAGGCGATCGTGGAAGAAACGTTGCCGTCAACGGCGAACTGTATCGAGCCATGATACGCGTTTTTGTTTTTCCCCTAATTGGCTGAGTTGTACTTGGTTGACATGTGGCTTCATTAGGACGGTGCAACATGCCACACTGATGAATTTGGTGAGCAGCTTATCTCTCGATTTGGCCCTGTGAGTTGGCCTCCAAGATCTTGCGATTTAACGCCTTTTGATTATTTCTTGTAAGGTTATGTCAAGCCATTAGTCTACGTGGACAAGCCGAACACTATTGAAGCCTTACAGGATACAGGAATACAGGCCGAAATGCTCGAAAAAGTGACGAAAAATTGGACCTTTCGAATGGACATTTTGAGACGGAGCTGCGGACAATATTTACGTGAAATTATCTTTAAAAATTAAATGGCAAAGACCAATTTATCGATTGTAACAAAAACTTTAATATATGATGCAAATTTGAGTGTTTTATTCGATTTAAAAAAATACATTTAAAAAATCATCCCTTTAATTTATTTTGGATAAAATTTTGCATAGAAACGATTACAATAAAAAGTTTCAATATATGATTCAGATTTAAGTGTTTTATTCGATTTAAAAAAAAACTACGACTTAAAATCACCCTTTATTTAATTTGTATAGAAACGTATATTAAAGCCAATTTTTAAAGAAATTTTTAAGGAAATTTCACTTGGGATTTAGTTCTTTAGCATTTTTTCGAAGTAGATGTTTCAGGTATTTTATACTTCAGATTTCCCTAGAATATTTCTTTTTAGATCTAATATTTATAATAAGTTTTGCTTGGGATTACAATTTTCAATTCAATATTTTATCTTAAAGTTTTTATATCTCAATTGCCGGGTTAATATAAAGAGATAATTTTAGATAGATTAGATTTGTAGAAAACTTAATATGGAATAATATTGATAGATATTTGTAAAAAAATTCGTTATAAAATTTGTCTTAAAAATAAAAACTATTTTGTTGTCAAAATGTTCGATTTGAATTCAATTAAAATTTCAGTTTGATGCAAAATTTTTGATAAACGTGGACGTTCTTTGTTAGTCGTAACAACATCTTGGTTTTTTCCCCTCATCTACCGCCAAATCAACTTTTTTGTCTTCATTTAGGGTTTTGAGAAGGCTGTAGTAACAGAACAAAGTTTTTTGACGAATGAAATTTTACATGAACTGTAATGGTCTACAGCATATGTTTTTGTTGTTTTTTTTTTTTGTAAATAATTTATAGAATTTATTGCAATTTCTGTTATTTTGTTATCCATCAGGATGTCGAAAATATTCTATAATGTTATGTCACTTTATATAAAACCCTGTTTGATAGCCAAAAACTCAATTAGTTTCTTATATTTAAGAAGTGGATGTCCGCCAATGTTTTTCTTGACAAAAACTTATTAGTTTTGCAAGTCCATCATATTTAGATGAATCTTTAGAATCTTTCTCCGTATCGGTATGTAATTTATAACGTTATAGGAATTCGAAAAAAATTAGTTGGTTTATTATTTTTCAATAGTTAGCATTCCTGGAAAGAAATCAAAAAATTCATTCCGGGCCAAAAAGTTAATAAAATGTAATAACACATTTCTTTATTGTAATAGGAAATCATATAAAAACTAAACTTTACTACGAGAATATAAACGAGTTTAATACAGGTCAACCTTGGCAATTGCAAATAACATTAAAGAGAGACATTAAACAAAACAAACATCAAGTTTGTATTATTGTTTAATGTATTTGCATATGAACTAGATTGGTCTATAAAGGTTAACTAACAACTTTAGCATAAAGTAAAAGACTTAAGACATAAACGTAGAGAGTAACTAAACGAGAACCGCAAAACATTAAAATTTGTTTGTTTACCAGGAAAAAGAAATTAATGTATATATATTCTATAAGTCAAAGAAAGTTACAGGTTGAGTGTCAGCATCTATGCTTTTCCTGTTTAAATAAATGTTATTGCACATTTTTCTCTGGTCTTCCATACCTGTTACCATTCACAATTTCAAACATTTGCCTTGAGTACTACCTCAATATTTAATCTAAATTCCAGCTTTCTTGATAATTATGCCATATCGTATTCTTAGTCGAACATGATACAAAAAAATGTTTGGAATTTTAGCTATATATTTTATGCAGCACTTTCCACAAGTCCCAATTAATATTCATAGCCAGTTATTTAGTTCTTTTATTACATGCCAATTTTTATATAACAAATTCCTTTTCATTTGTTGTGTTCTCTTTCTTTTGAACTCCTGAGATCATTAATAATGCAAATATTTGCAAATGGAAGCGTAGTTTTTATTTCACTTTTTGTGTTATGGAAGAAAATGGATTGCAGGCTTCTGTAAGAAGAGAATAAAAAGTGCTAACGAAGACTAAGACGTGAATGGATTATAGAAACGGTCGCTCCACAAAGTGAATGCTCAGCATCAATTTAAACTTTTAAACTCATGTATTGAACAAAAATGCACATTTTTTTAAAAACGTAATTATTATTTTTTATTTCTTATTTCATATATTTTATGATAATTCATAAAAAAAAATAAAACGATTTTCCATATCTTAAATATTTCAATAAGAAAAAACTAAGTCTAATATTGCACTCCAAAAAGTGAGTGCTCTTTTGTGATTGGTCTTAAAAAAATTACAAAGAACAACCGTAATAGCTTACATTAATACATTTTTAGTTTTACACTTTTTTGTTAAACACGGCGAAGACATGTCGGACATGCTTAAATCGCATGCGGGAGTGCTTCAAGGCAGCATTATTGGTCCTACCTTATATCTGATTTTCACTTCGGATCTACCCACAGAAGAAGGGACTCTTATCGGAACGTTTGCAGACGATACAGCTGTTCTTGCCACTGACGCCAACCCGGATCAAGCATCTAGAAAATTGCAAAAACATTTCGATACCGTAACAAAATGGCTGCAGAAATGGGGAATAAAGACAAACGAAACGAAATCGGTTCAGGTAACGTTTACACTTCGGAGAGGATGTTGCCCTCCCGTGTCTATTAATAATGTTGAAATACCTCAAGCAAATGATGCAAAGTATCTAAGCATTGATTTGGACAGAACACTGACTTGGAGAAAGCATATGGGCATCTCCCAAAAAAAGGTCAACCACGAGTGAAAAATTCAAATTGCGCAGAAAACTTTTTTAATGCCTAATAATAAAAGTCAAATACCTATATTTTATAAATCTAAAAGCGTTTTTATTTTTTTTTAATTTTTTGGCCAAAATATACCATGGTAAAATAAAAAAAAAAAATTGTAGGCATTTTGAGGAATTATACCCACATTTGTCTTTGTGTTTTTAGCTTCTTCAAAGTTAGATTGTATTGTTGTTGCTGTAATATAAAAATGTTCTACCAACAACAATATTATGTATCAGAAGAATCGGGAGAGAAAGGAGTTCGAATAACGGAAGATTTTTGACTTTGCTTTTTCGTACATTCTATTGTCGCGTCCGGGTGCAAAAAATATTATTTTTTGTTGTCATTAGCTGTCAAGCGTTTCAAATGCAAGCAGCTGTCAGGTGTTCAACAAGTGGATTGTCCCAGTTACGAAAATATAATAATCGGCTCCCGTCAAAAAGGAAAGACAATTTTATTGCTGTTTAAAATTTGTCGCGTCCGGAACCGTAAGCTCTAAAGATTCGTTAAAGTTTTATAAAAAAGACTTAAATTAATATTTTATAGATGGCACGAACATCCAAAGCTACAAAGAGTGAGAAGGCAAAGAAGTATAGGGAGAAGATAAGAACAGATGACGAAAAATGGAAAGATTTTAAGAGGAAAGAAGCTCAACGAAAGCGAGAGTATAGAAAAAAATTATCGGAAAAAATGAAAAGCTCTCTCTTGGAAAGGAAGAAGAAAAAGGACCGCGTTAGGCAGCAAGTATTGCGACAAAAAAATCAAATGGCAACAATGGAGAAAAATAGATAATCGTATAACCCGTAACTGGACTATTGCTCCATTAATCGACTTGATTCATGATTTAGAGACTCGGCTACCTGCTTTTAAAATGCATTGCTTTGTTAAACGTTGCCAACAAAACTATTTTGAAAACAAAAAAAAACAAAAATATATAGCAGCTAATGAACTAGTAATGCAGGTTGATTTTGCAGAAAACTATCGCCTAAGCTGCCAAAACGAAATTCAAGATGCCCACTTTAGTTACAGCCAAGTAACACTTTTGACGTCTGTTGTTTGGGTTCGTGGTGAAACAGAGTCGTTTTTGGTTATCAGCGATAATTTGAACCACAATAAATTCGATGAACGAATTACAAGCATTTACATTTTTTCAGATGGGAGCAGTTCCCAGTTCAAAAATAAATTTATTCTGTCTAGTATTCCCTGACTCGCTACTACATTTAATTGCGGAATTTTAGAGTGAAACTTTTTCGCCACTTCACATGGCAAAGGTGCTGTGGACGGAGTAGGTGCCGTGGTGAAACGAAAGATATGGCAAATTGTTAAAGCAACAAATATTACTCTCGAAGATGCTTCATCCTTTTATGAATGTGCTAAGAATAGCATTGATGGAGTCATCGTTTTATATATCCCTGGAGAACAAATTCACAGTTTTTCAAATCAACTATCAGAGATATGGCACAAGGTTCCAAATATCAAAGGAGTTAAAAGTTTTCATTGGTTTTCATATTTGAACAGTAAATATATTGAAGTTGCTCGAACCGCTTATTCCTTAAAGAAACAAATTAAAATAGACCAATCTAACAGCTTTTAATTTTATTTTTTCCTTATTTAATTACTATGTATATTATGTAACTTGAAGTAAACTTGTTATGTTTTATTTTCATTAAAATTTGTGTTATAATGAACATCATTTCTGTATTTAATTTCCCTTAGAAAAAATTGTCGCGTCCGTCATGTCGCGTCCGTATTCATTACAGTGTCAATTAAAAAAAGCTAAGAGATTATTCTCGTATTTCATAAGTCTACGAGCAAAAGTCATCATTTGACCTTTATTTACATGTATATGTTGAAACACAAAGTTATCAAAATTCGCTGAACTTTGCATATTTCTATAAGAGTTTCAAAATAACTTCTATTTTTTGTCGCGTCCGTTTCATTGTATAATTGTTTATAAGTTTGTAGTGATTTGTATTAAATCCTGCGAATATCTTCTAAAATGCAGTACTCGTTCAGTGCTTTAGAACACTAAAAATATAGATTGAATTTTTCTCTTTTTTCTTGTTTTTGGCGTAGTTAAAAGCGTACGAATGTCGCGTCCGCGCCACTGGGAGATGCCCATATATTTACAAAAAGACTGGCCTTGGAGCTCAAACTAAGATCCTTAAATTGGCTTTTGAATGGCAAATCCAAATTATCCCTAGATAACAAATCAAAAACCTATAAATGTGCCTCAAAGCCCGTATGGGCATATGGAATCCAGTTATGGGGAACTGCAGCAAACTCCAACCTTGAAATATTGCAACGCTTTCAATCCAAAATACTGCGAACCATTACCGGTGCACCCAGACACTTCTCGAACAAACAATTGCATAGGGAATTGAAAACACCCTTCATTAAGGAAGAAGTTCAAAAATATTCCGCTAGATACATGAATCGTATTCAACAACATCTAAATCAGCTGGCGTCCAATCTGATGAGGAAACACCATTATTTACCAGACTAAGGAGGAGAACCACACAGGACCTGGCTACTCAGGACGAACATAGCAGTAGGGACACTCAAGAAAGTGTTCCTGAATAAAAATAACATTTTAGTATATAAGTACAGGCTGGGCCATATGAGTGTTGGCGATTTAATTCTTCAATTTCTCGGTAACGCACGGCGCGGGGTGGCGGGGGGATATGTTGTTCACTGCGCCGCTTCCTGGAAATTTAGTCGCCATGGAGCCGTACACGGGAGTGCAGCGTGCATTTTGTGTCCGAGCGTATTACGAAAACAATAAATCAGTGATTACTGCACGACGTTTGTATCGGCATGAACACGGTTTACACGATTTAAGTGAAGTTCCAAGCGCCAATGTGATACGAAAATGGATCAGAATGTTCGAAACAACCGGCTCAACAGTACCAATTACGGTTCGTGGTCGCCCAGTTTCTGCAAGATCAGCCGACATTGTGGAGTGTGTTCGTGTTTCAGTTCAGCGAAATCCGCAACAGTCAACACGTAAGAGAAGTCAGTCTTTGGATGTCAAAAGAACAACTTTACGACGAATTTTGAAACGTGATTTGCATTTGAAGGCTTATAAGATTCAGATAGTCCAAGAATTAAAACTCGATGATGCCAATAACCGACTTAACTTTGTCAATTTGATGCTAGAGCGGTTCAACAATTTCAACAACGTGATTTTTAGTGATGAAGCCAATTTTCACCTTAAGGGCCATGTGAACAAGCAAAATTGTCGGTTCTGGTCCGAGATTAATCCCCGACGCTTGCATGAACGTCCACTTCACAGCCCTAAGCTTGTCGTGTGGGCTGGGATAACGTCAACCGGTATTATTGGACCATTCTTTTTTGAGGACGAAGGAGGGCATGCGATGACGGTTAGAGCGAACAATTATTGCAACATGCTAGCAGACTTTTTGGTGCCAGCTTTGCAAGAACTTCAAGGCAATACCTCGAGGATGTGGTTTCAATAGGATGGGGCCACATGTCATACGGCTAGGGTATCCATAGAGCTGCTGAAAATTTTTTTCCTGGAAAACTCATTTCGAAAAGGGGGGATATTGAATGGCCTCCACGTAGCCCCGATTTCTCTCCATGCGATTATTTTCTATGGGGCTACCTCAAATCGGTGGTCTACGAGAATAATCCGACCAATTTAGAGCAGTTGAAGAGAAACATTATTCAGGAAAGTAACAAAATACCGAGAACAACTTTTCAACGAGTTTTCCAAAATTTGCGACTTCGGTTCCAAGAGTGTCAAGCAGCCGAGGGAAGCCATTTGGACAACATTATTTTTAAGTCTTAAAAATTCCCATGCTTCTACTTTTTAAAAATACAAATATATTTTTTTATATTTCGTAGTTTTTTTATAATTGAATATTTAAACCGCCAACACCCTTTTGGCCCACCCTGTAGTATGTAGGCCTATGTAAATATTACTGAATGTCCAAGGACAGATTGTATAAATACAGAATTTAAAAAAAGAAAAGGAAATATTTAGTTTGAGAACATTTATGCTTTATTATGGCTTCTAGTCTTCGTGGAGTAGAATTAAACAAATTTTGAGTCATCTCTGCTGAAATTTTACAGCATTCGTCCTGTAGAGCATTGATTAGATTGGATTAGTTGAGTATTTCTCTTTCTGTAATACGTCTCTCCGAATGATCTCACAGATTTCCTATGGGGTTTATGTCAGCAGACTGGGGAGGTGTTTCCATCCATTTCGGAGTATTATAGAGGAGCCAGAATTTAGTATTGGCTGCCGTATGTTTTAGGTCGTTGTCCTGGGTGAATCTGGTAATCAGCTGGTAGACCAATTTTTTGTACATTCGGTTTGAAATGGCTTTTTAAAATGTCGATATATTTCTTGTGATTTAATATTTCGTCGATTATATACAAATCACCTCCAGCACTCATACATCCCCACACAAGCACTGAATCACCCCCCTGTTTAAAAGTTGGGCATAGGTTAACATCTTTTAATTGTTCATTGGGTTTTCTCCAAACGGTCCACTACTTTCATCCGTAAAAATAAGACGATTCCAGAACTCCATTAGCTTAGTTCGATGTTCTTTGGCATATGTAAGACGTTTTTTCTTATTGACCTTGCTGATGTACGGTTTTTTTTCTAGCCACACGACCATGGTAACCAGCATCATACAGCACATTCCGGACAGTATTGACACATACATGTTTCCCCATATTTACATTTAAGTTTTTTTGTAATTTTGTAGCTGGAAGCTTTGGGTTTTTCTTTATTTCCCGAACAATGTATTCTTTCTGCATGTTCCGCAAGTACTTTTGGGCGGCCGGGTCTGGGGTCATTTGCAAGTGTTTTGGGGTTAATATACTTGTCTATAAGTTTTTTTTTTACGGTGGAGTAGGGTCTATTTACAATTTCTCCTATTTTTCGGATGAAATATTTTGAATCATGCAAGCTAATGATAGTTTTTCGTTCTGATTCTACAGTCTCTTTACGTGAGGGGGACATTTTAAATAAATTTTCCAACAATAGTTGTTTTCCATTAAAAAATTATCTCAAACTGACTTTAAAACATATTAATATAGTTTTGTATTATTTTAAATAAAGTTATTGTTTTATTCAAGTACCGTTATTTGCGTACAAATGCAAAACAAAATAAGTGAGCACTAACTTTTTGGAGCTCAAAACCAGTTTACATTTTGTTTATATTGTAGTATTGAGAAATGTTTAATTTTTTTTTTTTGATTATTTAAGTATATAATCATAAAATAGAATAAATAAGGAATATAAAATATAATTTAGTTTTGTTTATATAACGGGTGGCGCAATAGAACGTGTATATTTAAAAAATAGATTAAAAAATAAATACAAAAGTTATGGTTAAAATAAATCGAAGGCATTGCAGAATAATAAATAGAGTTTATTTCTTAAAAATAACATCATCTAAACGGTGACCCTCTCTACGACGGCACTCCTCTAACCGCAAACGAAAATTATTGAAAACTTTGTACTGGAGTAGATCACGAAACTGGCTATGAAAGTTAGCGGGGTAGCGATGAAGGCGGAGAAGCCAGTTCCGAGTAGCGGGAAGGGTGCGGTTGGATGAGCAATTATCTGGTCGTGAGATTTAGATAAATCTTTCAACTAGTGGATTTCGTACTTAGGGACTTGTCTCTAGCTGTGGGAAGAGAAAATTGTCTTGAACATATAATTTCTCAAAGTACAAGAGAAATTACATGCAAGTTGCGGATTGTAAAGAAATAGTTTGACATAAAAAAAAACAAATGAATTAATTACAATTCAAGATGTTTTATTTTTAGAGTAGAGAAGTGCTCACCTGTAGGCTTATAAAAGTTGAGTGGCTGATACTGGTTCCACGAACTTGCCACGAAGCTTAGCAATGTTAGATTTTAGATTCAGGATAATTCACACTGATTTCATTTATAAAGATAGGTTGGCAATTCATCACAGTGCACGTACTGTACATTTGTGTACTTTATAGATAAAAATTCATTAAGACAAATTTTGTTTCTAGAATAGTTAGTAATAAGTTTTTTCTTATAATTCAGTTAAATATAAACGCTGTAAGTTTATACAAACTTTCTTCAGTAATACTGGTGTAATGGCTGCCATTTCACCACGGATATTCTCCTTGAGCTGAACGATGTTTCTTGGATTATTACTGTAAACTTTGTGTTTGAGGTATCCCCACAAAAAAAAAAAAAGTCAAGAGACGTCAAGTCTGGACTACGTGGGGGCCATGGGATATCATCTATTTTCGAAATCAGTCTGCCAGGGAACATCTGCTTCACCACCGCCATGGAGTCATTTGATGTGTGACAGGTAGCTCCATCTTGTTGGAACCAAGTTCTGGAATTCACTATTCTTGAAGTTTCAATTTCTGGAACCAAAAATCCGTCCAACATCTCAACATAGCGTTCCGTATTAACCATGACGTTTTGGCCCCGCGCATTTTCGAAGAAAAGAGGACCAATTATTCCTCTGCCAGAGATTGCTGCCCATACTGTGACTTTAGGACTATGCAATGGTTTCTGGTGTTTAATTTTGGGATTTTCACTGTTCCAGTAACGACAATTTTGACGGCTTACGAACCCATTCATAAGGAAATGAGCCTCGTCAGAGAAAAGGATATTGTCAAAATTGGAAAATCGATTAAGCATTTCATTAGCAAATGCAAGCCTTGCTATGAAGTCAGACTCTTTCAATTCTTGTGTTAATTGCAGCTTATGTGGATGCTGTTTAAGATCCAATGTTAAAAATCGTTGCAAACTTCGTCGCGATAATTGTAAGACAGACGATCTCTTGCAAGTCGACATTTGTGGATTTCCTCATACTGAGTCCATAACTCCCTCAACATTGCCTTCGGTCTTAGATGTTCTTGGGCGACCATTTGCTTGTGGTTTAAATGTTGAACTGGTCTCTTCAAGACGCTTTACCCATATTTTAATTAAATTAGCATTCGGAGCTTCACAAATTCGCCGTAGTCCATATTCAGCACAATATAGTCGTAGCAATATATGAACGAGAGTTCTCGTAAAATGCGCGCACGCAAAATGCGCGACGCTTCGCCGTCGAAGTGATTCATAGCGACTAAAACTCCATGAGCCCGCCAACCCAACGATGTAGGCGCCCCCCGCCCGCGCCTTTTCTACCACGCGAAAAAAAAAAAATGATGCAATATGCACGTTCTATTGCGCCACCCTGTATAAGTACTTTTATTAAATGAATGCATTTAAAAATTTGTATTAATGGAGTGACTGTAGCTATATAGAGCAAATAGTCAATGGACGGCACGTTATGGTAAGTGAAAAGAAGGAGTTTGTGACGTGCAGTTAGTGATTGGTTATAATGAATGATAATTAAAACGGAATTGAATAACTAAAGGGTGGCGCATAAGTAGCATTAACGGTGACTATGTTGAATGCGTTCTTGTGCATCATTTGGTTTTAAATCGTAAATCAATTGCATCTTATATGGGAAAAGATATAACATATGTGAAATTCTTTGCAAAGACCGCCTAGACATCTCTAACTGCTGAGAACGTCGCCCGGTGGAAGTTTCAGGGTTTTCCTCAAAACTTGCTTACACCTGCGCAATGATTAACTTATTTCGAACTGCACGAGGTCTACCAGCACGCGGTAGATCACACACACAGACGGCCCCTTGTTGCCCAAAACGCTGAACCAATCGGTAAATTGTTGGAGCGCTAGGAGCATTTCGAACATGAAAGAAATTTCGATATGATCTGAATAATCGAATGCTGACTTTTAAAGTAAAATTGAACAACTTTGGTTATTTATTCTGTACTGCTGAGCCTTTCCATCATTATTTAGTTAATTTTGCAAAGAGACGAAAAAAAACTTAAACAAAAAATGTATTCATTGATCAAATCTTAGCGTTACTTATGCGCCACCCTATATAAAATAATTGACTATTAATCTATATGCTTATATTAATCTATATATGCTACATATTACTATATGCATATGAATGCATTTAACTGAACTGAACTAAGATGATAGTTAAGTAATAACTATAATATATAACTACAGGTAAATTTTAATTTTTTGAAATTGATGAATAAATAAATATTTGTTATTATTCATTCATCAATTTCTATTTTATCTCCTTCAAAGTAGTCCCCCTCAGATATAATACACTTGTGCCAGCGCATTTTCCAATCCTCGAAGCAGTTCTGATATGCACTTTTTGGTATGTCTCTGAGCTCTCTCTGCGATTCAGTTTTTATCTCCAAAATCGTCGCAATCTTGGGAACAGGAATCAATCTTGGGAACAGGAAAAAGTCGCAGGGAGCCAAATATGGTGAATACGGAGGCTGAGGCATGATAATGGTGTTGTTTTTGGCCAAATAATCTCTCACAAGCAAAGATGAGTGAGCAGCTGTATTATCATAATGCAAAAGCTATGAATTTTTTTCCAAAATTTCGGGCATTTTTTGTGGTATTGCTTCACGCAAACGGTGCATAACTTCAAGGTAGTACTCCTTATTTACCGTACGGCCTTGTGGTAAGAACTCCTGATGCACTACGCCATGGTAATCGAAGAAAACAGTGAGCAGAACCTCACCTTTCTTGGTATGAAGGTTGTGGTTGTGATATAATGTGCCCAGTGAGCCACTTTTGGTAAGCAGAACTGGCGCTGTGGGAGGAACCAAACGTAATGTTACGGTGCCCAAGTTTGATGAAACTTGGGGTACTTTTTTGGTCTCTCCTAGACTCTTCCATAGGCACGATTGGGCTTTGGTTTCGATGCCAAACCATATACCCATGATTCGTCGCCAGTTATAATCTTTTTAAGCAAATATGGATCATCGTTGACGTCATTCAATAATTCCTGAGCGATGCCACGTTGTTTTTGGTCAAAATTCAGCAATTTTGGAACGAACTTCGCTGCCACACACTTTATGCCCAAAATTTCCGAAAAGATTGCATGGCATGAACCAACCGATATGCCGACATCTTCCGCAACTTCTCTAATTGTAATTCGACGATTCTCCTTAACAATTTTCTTCATTTTCTCAACATTTTTATCGGTTGTTGATGTGCTGGGGCGTCCAGAGCGAGCATCGTCATTCATATCTTTTCGACCTTCTGTAGAAAGCTTGTACCACTTGTAAACATTTTTTTGACTCAGATTATTCTCTCTGTTCGTCACCGTCACCATTTCAAGTGTTTTTGAGCACTTAATTCCATTATTTACACAAAATTTGATGCAACTTCTTTGATCCATTTCTTTTGAAATCGCAGAAAATCGCTGAATACGGAAAACATTTGTGTTATTTGTGCCTCTCACAAACGAACTAAACATGCTGTATGGATAAAATCGTCAACATATCTTCGAGACGAGTGTACCAACATAAAAAAACAAAATAATAATCGAAATTCGAATGTACGTAGTCCGCTAAATTTGAAAATTCGCCTTATTCTTTGACCACACCTTGTACAGTCAGGGATTAAAGTTTAAATACACCCTTCAATTTTTGAGTTTTACAAAAAGAAAACATTTCACAACAATTTTAAATAGGTAACTTTATTACACATTAGGAACGAGTACAAATAAAAACATTGACTTTGTCAAAAAATCATTAGGCAAAAGTTTAAATACATTTCTACAAAATATTTTTAGTTCCATTGAATTAATTAAACATAAAACAAAAATTCTCCAATATTTTATGGGACCGCTTTCACTGTCGATAACTGCTTGCAAACGACATGGCATAAATAGCACCAAATTTTTGTTTCAGACACCACTATTTTTGTCCATTCCTTCTTGAGAGCTTCATTTAGCGAATCCTTGCTCATTATTGAAAATTTTTCCATATTTTGCTTCATTATACCCCAAACAAGATTTGAGATTTAGATGTGGAGATTGAGGTGGGCTATAAAGTTGCAGGGGAGCATAATAAAGCATCCATTCTTTCACCGAAACCCAATGAGAAGAAGGTTGTAGACGTTGTTCTCATATGCTCTTGTAGATATGTCGATCCATTATACCTTCAATAAAAGTCAATCTTCCAACACTAGCTGCTCCTATTGCTCCCCAAAACATCACATTGCCTCCGCCGTGCTTCACAGTTGGAATTAAATTTTATGTTTGAAGGGCTGTTTTCGCTTTCCGCCACAGTTTAGCTTTGCCATCACTTCCGAACAACTTAAAGTTGCATTCATTGTGAAAAGAACGGTTTTCCAAAATTCTTCGTCCTTGCTCTTGTATTTATTTCTCACTTATTAAAGGCTTTTTTCGTGGAACTCTGCTTCTATACCCGTTCTTCCGCAATGCTTTTTGCACTGTTCTTGGATGAACTTGCTTGTTCGATATATTCGCAATATAAGCTGCAATTTATGTGGCACTTATATTTGGATTTTTTTACTTCCTGTAGAATGCGGTTAACATTTCGACGAGAAAGTTTTTTTTGTTCTTCCGATTATCGGCATATTTCCCACTGAAATATTTTGTTTGCATTTCCGTATTATATTTTGGACGCTGGAAAATGACACATTCAATAGTTTTCCTATTTCGCGATACGACGATTTGCACTCTATTGAAATTGTAACACTGGTTTCTACTCCTTTTCCTTTGCCCAGAATTTGACCTATAACGTTCTTTGACAACTACAAAAGCGCAATTAATGAAAATTTTAGACTCCTAAACTCCAAATCTGAGTAAACGGCAATAATAACACTTCTTAATTCATGAAGAATTAGAAAATAAGAGCACGTAAGTCGCATTTTTTTTTTGCATATGTATTTAAACTTTTGTCCACTGCATTTTTTTTGTTTATGTAAAATTTTCAGTTAAGATTCCAACAAAGTAAATATTTCCTGTTTGTGTTTCTAAGCATAAATGAAATGAAATAACATTGCATACTCACAATGTTTGTGAACAATTTACTTTTCTCTAAACTGTCGATTTGGAGGCTGCATTTAAACTTTAGTCCCTGACTGTATATAAATGAATTCAAACTCATGTGAGATTTCTTATTCAAACATTTAGTCTTAATAATCAACAATGTTGTCCTAGCGGATAACCGAATATTCTATAATACTTAACTGTTGCTACAGATGTCAGTCATTCTATGCCAGCCATGTCGCAACATTGATTCCAAAACAAAAAGAGGAATTTTTAAAGCAATATAAATTCTTTTAAAAAAGCACCGACAATTGGTTATTCAAAAAGCTCGATTAAACGGATTATCAACATTATTTTTGTCGCAAAGTTGGCAAAATTATCCTCTACACTAGAGCGGGGTTTTGGTGCCATTATCAAAATTTTGCAAAATTATCCCCTACATTAGAGCGGAATTTGGCGCCATCTGTTATTAAGTTTGTTTACAGTATGCGGATTTTTCAGTTCATCTCGAGTGTGTTTAGCAATTTTTTTCAACGGATACAACTATTGAACAGAGAATATATCTCAAATTTATAGTTGCTAATGGTATTTCTTATGCCGAATTGCTAAAAATGTTGCAGAAGAAGATTTACGGTGAATCAACATTTCTTGGAATAGTTGATATAATAGTATAAAGAGCCTGATGGGCCGTTTTTGGTAAGATGAACAAGCGCGGTAGCTAGAGTCGAACGTAATATTACGATACTCAAAATTTTATCAAAAACACGTTCATACGAGTGGTACAGTGCATTGAAAAGTTGTTGAGGTGTTGTTGGCGACTTGCCACGCTCTGCTCGACCATCAACGTCAGCAACTAAAGATAACGTCGGTAAACTAAAAGATATGATGACCGCTAAGCAACATTTCAGTTTGAGACAGATATTCGCTAAACATTCCATATCTAACAAATCCTTTATGCAGTTAAGTTTTAAATGAAAATTCAGGTATTTCGGAATTAGTCAAGCAGCAACGTTTTTCATACCCAAACGGTTATAAAAAAAAAATATTTGTATCATATTATACGACCGCTTGGGTATGAAAAACGGTGTTGGGGCGTAACATTTTATACCAGCGTTACTGCTTGATTAATTCCGAAATACCTCAATTCTTCTTAATTGCATAAAGGTTGCTGAAGATACGACAGCACAGATCGATAGCGCAATCATAAAATGCATCAGAACTGATGATGAGATGATACTAGTTTGCCATGCAAATCAGTCAACAAGCTTTAGAATGGCGCTTTTCAATTAAGACGAAATCGAAAAAAACGCTGCAAAGTCAATTAAAAGTCAAGGTAATATGTGCGGTTTTGCACGACTTTTGCGATGTTAAGCACATGGAATACCTAGCAGTAGGCCAGACGGTAAATAAAGAATATGATCTGACCGTTTTGTAACGTTTAAGAGAGTAGATTTGTCAAAAAAAAAAAATCAGACATGTGGCATTGAAACTCATGGATTTCACAAGCCTATCATTGTGAATGCATTTTTGGCCAAAAACCCAATAAATATCATTAAACAATCATCGTATTCATCCGATATGGCACCACCTGACTTTCCCCTCCTTTCCAAAACCCAAATTACCTTTTCGAAGCACCCGTTTTCATGAATTTTCATAAATGAGAATTCGCGAAGAATTCGGGAAAATGTATTTGAAAAATGTTTTGATGATTGAATTATTCGTTGGCATAAATACATTATTTGAAAGCGACACGATAAATTCGAATGGATAATAAATATTTTGTGGTTTATTAACCCATTAATGGTACTTCTTTTTGAGGCTGTTGAACGTAGTTAATCCTTTCTTCCCATGAATTGAAAAATGAATTTTGTAAAGTAAATTAATTTAAAAATTTTCAATTATAAATTGAATTGAAGAATTAATTTGATAAAGTAAGTTCAATTACGAAATCCAAATTATGAATTAAATTGAATTTTTGCATTGAATTGCATTTAATTAAATAGCATTGTTTTGAATTAAAGTTGCTTTATATCAAGTTACACTGAATTAAGTTGAATCTCTTGTATCGAACAATTTGTAAATATTGTAAGTTGTAAAAATTAACCATTCTATTTGTTTGTGTAAAGGCCCCTTCAAAAAACCAAGTAACTATAAAAACCCATATTTTGTTACGCCCATATGGCAACGCAGCGGGGCACTGAGGGCTCCTGGTTGAAATCAGCGAGAGACTTATACTCTTTTTCCGCCAGCTGCCAACCGGACCACTTCGCCAGCCGCCCTCAACATACGAATAAAACCCAATAATAATGTAAGTTAACCGATGTCTGCTTCCTCTCCCCCATTACGAAACCTCCTCGTAAGTATACACATCCTTATTTCTTCCAGAAAACCTCCAATCTCTCTCCCGGAACCTAAGTTCCAAATTAAATCTTTAGACCAAATCTGACAGATTTACACACTAGCATTTGCATCGACATTTGCATTTCACGGACGCAATATATATATACATTTCAGAAGTGGATGTTTTGTGATCTGGTTATTTAATTGTGAATTTCTTTTGATTTGTTACATTAGTTCTGCATAGCCATAAACCGTTTTTAAAATAGCGAAATTTTCAAAGCAAGTTTTTAGTAAACTTTTGGAAATTAAAAACTTAAATCGATAATATTGAAAAACGCAACATAATTTCTTTGAAGTCAGAAATGATTGACAGGCCTTATTAATTTATAGATATGTAATAGCATATAGCAATAATAATTAACTTAAAATTAAATCAACATTTTCTTTCTATTGCAGATCTGGGAACAAAGGAGAATACCTTTGAAATCCTGGGGCTATAAGAGCCTCCTTATAGGTAAGTTGAATACGAGTGTGATCTCAATAAAATTAATTAGAAATAAGTATTCTAAGCTTTATGTAAAGATGGCTCATATCAAAAGCTATACTTATGTTATACTTCGTGGGGTCGGATTTTGTCATTTTAATCGTAACAACTGCAAATTTCCATTTGTGACGCCATAAAGCAAAAATAGACTTTTTGTTGTAGTTGAATTCATTTGGATGCCCATCCCTCTATTGCTTTGTCTATCAAAAGAAATATAGATGGCGAATTTATTTATCCGGGAGGCTACAAATTTATAGAAATATATATATTTCATGATCATAAGAAGATAAAATGCCGTATTGAATAAAATCGGTTCATTAAGAGAAATAATTTCGCGTAAAAAGATTAAGCCCGCCTATCACTTTCTATATATATAACGAGTATAACAGGGAGATATCAATTCTAATTGTTACTTTTACACTCCACATTAAGCTAACTAACCTTGGAAAGATAGTGTACTTTCATTTTGGTATTAAATTTTAATATGTTTGCTGCCAAATAATCCTATGTGAGACGGATCCCCTAAAACGTGCCTTGTGTTGCAATCACTAAAGTACATTCTAGTTAGCAGTGGAATTTTCTAAGATCTAAGATATTTAGTTTTTTTTTGGTGATGTGATATTTTGGTTCTAGTCTTTCTTTAATGCAAAATGTCTACATTTACCTCCCAAACTAATATCCTCACCCAAACCGTTGTTGTCTGGTGGCAGTTTGGGTAAACTTGCTCAACAATTCTAAAACATTACGAAGGCAATTTGTAAAATTCTTTAGCATAATTCATGTTTTACTTCTTTTAGCCAAACATTCATATCTTTCTTTCCATTCTACGTTGGCGTCAGGTGTCAAATTGTTTTTGATTAGTTAGACTTCTTGTTCGTTTTCTACGTAAGAAGAAAACCACACACCAAACAAAACCAGACTCCTATAGCGCCAAATTACAGGGAAAAGAACTGGGTGTTTTCGGTGGAATTGTTCTTCAGTTACTCATCACTTGGGTTTGTTAGCTATTGCCTCAGTGCTGTTGTGGTAGTTCTTGTTCATGTGATGTTTTCCCATCCAAGAGGTGTTATCCACCAGGCCGGCCCACTTGTTGAACGGCCTGAAACGAAGATCATGCTGTGTTCATTTCGCTTGTACGTATTCTATTCTAAATATCGTTTTCTTATTTAGCTGTACTGCTGTTTGGTATTTGTATTTTGTGCCAGACATAGATTTATTAGTGTAGTTTCATTACATGACGCGAAATTCAATGGCGTCCATTGGAAACATTTTCATTTTTATCATCATGGTGTGGTGTCTTTATAGTTTTACTGAGAGAGACTCGTTCTCGTTGGAGAACAAGTTTTGCTTACTAATGAGCGATGAAATAAAAGTGAAAAAAGTGTCATACTAGATGTGTCCAGACGAGTAATCTAAAGTGCTCAATTAAGGTGTTGTCAATATGTGTGCTCAATTAGTTTGGCGTCAGTTTGATTTCTATTACAAATTAGAACTTTGGCTTAGCTCACGTTGCAGAGTTAGATGCAAAAAAGTGATATCTGCAGTAAATTAAAATTAAATTACTTTGGCTGATTTTCCGAGTATAGAATGGAAACTGGCAAATGGAGAATGACATCTTATTTAGCAAAATATTTAATTTTAACACAGTTTATCGATTAATAGATGGTCTTGTAATTTCTATTCTTCTGCTTCTTAGATGTTAAAAATTTCTTGAGTGGATACAATCCTTGCTGTTTGTTTTACTCATCTCAGAGGTAGAATAATTACCTTCTACGTCCTGTGTTTGGGCAAAATAAATAACTGAATTGCTGGGTAAACGCTAGACACAGAATACTGTTTTCTATACGAAAGCAATCACTCAAGATACTATCGTCAGTGCACATACTTTTTATTTTCGTAAACATTAACGTGAAAGTAATATAGGGTGATTTTTTAAGGTGTAAGTTTTACAGGTTGGCAGCACTGGTTGGTAATGGCGTCCAAACGTCGTCTGTCAAAGTGAAAAGTGTACAGTATACTCTGCCATTTCGTCATGGAATGACGAATGAGCCAGCACAACGTCTAATTTTTGGTGAATGGGCTCAATAAAAATCCGCTGTTTTATCGAAAAATTGTGTTCAGCGATGAGGCTCATTTCTCGCTGAACGGATACGTACAAAAGCAAAACTGGCGCATCTGGAGTGATGACCAGCTACATGTCATACATGAATTACCGATGCATCCCGAAAAAACAACAGTCTGGTGTGGTTCATGAGCTGATGGCATCATCGGTCAATTTTTCTTCAAAGACAATCGTGGAAGAAACGTTGTCGTCAACGGCGAACTATATCGAGCCATGATACGCGTTTATTTGTTTGCCCCAAAAGGCTGAGTTGAACTTGGTTGACATGTGGCTTCATCAGGAATGTGCAACATGCCACACTGCTCGTGAAACAATGGATATGTTAAGGGATGAATTTGGTGAGCAGCTTATCCCTCGATTTGGCCCTGTGAGCTGGATCCCAAGATCTTGCGATTTAACGCCTTTTGATTATTTCTTGTGGGGTTGTATCAAGTCGTTAGTCTATGTGGACAAACAGAACACTATTGAAGCCTTACAGGATACAGGAATACAGGCCGAAATGCTCGAAAAAGTGACGAAAAATTGGACCTTCCGAATGGACATTTTGAGGCGGAGCTGCGGACAACATTTACATGAAATCACCTTTAAAAACTAAATGGCAAAGACCAATTTATGGATTCCAATAAAAAATTTAATGCATGATGCAAATTTCAGTGTTTTATTCGATTTTTAAAAAAACTACGATTAAAATATTACCCTTTATATTCTGCATAGAAATTGCCTGCCGGAGCAGCTGTCATATAAAATATGGTTACACAAATTCTTTTCAATATGATAAATGTTTGTGAAGACTCTTTTTTATTGGGCTAATTCCCCGAAGAACATCCATCCAACATCCAGTGAAAGCATCTGCAAGTATTGTTTTTCCCCAGAGAGAATTTATGCGGAGACATGTTTTAATATGAACACAGTAAAGTCACTTTCCTATGTACGAAAATATGGAAATATTTGCGTGTTAGGTGCGCAACTAAGTTCCTGCTGTTTACCGATAGATGGCGCCAGCAGTAATTGTTACTCAATTCTGCCATAACCTAACACCATGAGCCATGCTTAGGCATATTGTTAGCATACCGCCTCTTTTGGTTGTGTGATGTTCTTCTTTTAATCGAAGAAAACAACGGCTGAAGCTTATCGAGAGCTTCTCCGTTTACGGAGATGCTGCTTCAAATGAAACAACATGTCGAGATTGGTTCCGTCGCTTTAAAGACGATGATTTTGATGTTGACGAGCGTTCGCGTGAAGGAAGACGAAAAACCTTCGAAGACATTGAATTGATGGCATTGCTTGGCGGGGATCCGTGGCAAATGCGGGCAGAGGAAGACGAAAAACGTTCGAAGACACTGAATTGACGGCATGGCTTGATGGGGATCTGTGTCAAACGCAGGTAGAGCTTGTTTTAGTATTGGGAGTTACCCGTCGAGCCATTTATAAACGATTGCATGCGCTGGGAACGATTCAAAAGCAAGGAACTTGGGTTCTTTATGAATTGAAGCCAAGAGACATTGAAGTTCGTTTTTTTTTGCCTGTGTGCAACACTTTAGCAATAAAAAAGAAGGGTTTTATTCATTGTATTGCAACGGGTGATGAGAAATGGATTTATTACAGCAATCCAAAGAAAAAAAAGTCATGGAGACTGTCGCGTCATGCTTATACGTTGTAGCCTCGGCTGAATATTCACGCCACGAAGGTTATGCTCTGTATTTGTAATAACACCAGATCGGTGTTATGTATTACGAGCTGTTGAAACCAAGTAAAACCATTGCTGGGGATCATTATCGACTCCAGTTAATGCGATTGAGCCGAGATCTGCGCGGGAAACGCCCACAATAAGCAGGAAGGCACGAAAAAGTGATTCTTCAGCATGGCAATGCTCGGCCTCACGTGACCATGCCCGTTAAAACCTATCTGGAAATTCTGAAATGGAAAGTTTTACCCCATCTGCCATTTTTTCCAGATATTGCGCCGTCTGATTATCACTTATTGCATTCGAAGGCACATGATCTGGCTGACCAGCAGTTCCACTCATATGATGACATCAAAGGAATGACTAGATTCGTGGATAGCCTCAAAAGATGAACAGTTTTACGGTGATGGAATTCAAGCAGAAAGATGGGAAAAAGTAGTAGCTAGCGATGGGCAATACTTTCAATGAAGCAGTTCTGAATATGTGTTCATAATAAAGTTGAATTTTTATAAAAAAGAGGGAGAACTTAATTGCGCACCTAATATACTATACAATTTGTGCAACAATAATATTATGCAGGGAAATTGTCTTCGGAAACACTATGAAAATTTGCGATGAGGGCTGCTTTTAATAATATAAGTTTTTATAAAAGCAATTCTTTATATAAATAATCCTTGCGAGAATATACTTTGTCACAAATAAGCTCTGTGAAGACATTTCTCTATGTGGAAAAATTCTGTAGAGTAATTTGTTATGTAAAATATATGAAAATAACTTTTATATAAAAGTATTCCTGAGAATTTAATTGTATAGGAAAATTTTTGCACGCGAAAACTCTTATCTGCATAAAAATTGTCTGATTAAGATAACGATAACTATTTGCGAGGCAATTTTTATGTATAACAACTTCCATTGAAGTTTTTTTTTTGAATTTTAAAAAAAATCTTTTTGCCTTAAAAAAAATACTAATATGCACACATTTTCGGTACTCAAATTTTATGTGGATTAGTATTCATCATCAGCATTTTATGTTTTAGAATTATTCTAAGAAATGTCACTTTATTCCATTTTTTCTACAAATTGTTTCATAAACGTAGTTGACAATTGCCAAAATACGTTTAATAGATCATCTCACATACAATTAAACCCACATCCGCGTGAAATTATATTCATAGCAATTTGTCAGCATAAACGTCTCGATTAAATCTGTTAACTTTTAACTTTATAGAACTGACAGAGTAATTGTAGCTCTGTAATGTGTTTGCTCACAAAGATTTCCTACAACTGATATGCAAATCAAAAGTTGATACAAATGAAATCCACACCTCTTGCTTTTAGCAACCTCTTTCTATTCTTTACTCTCATAAAAAGAAAAACCATAAACCATAATGAATGCGTTTGTATTTTTTGAACGATTTATAAGTTAATTTTATTATACAACGTTTTTATGTGCTGGAGAGGCAAGTGATGCATACATATATCTGATGTTATTATAATTTTATACTATGACGTTTTGAATTTAACATAATAACGCATTTTCTTTGTGGCGTCTTTTATAATATCGCACAAGTTTTTGCTTTATCTTCCTTTGAGACGGCCACTTAAAGTCGCGGAGCTCTAAGACATTATTATGTTGTGTATTTTTGAAAACATTTTCTCAAATTGATTGTTTTCTTAATGTTGTTATTATTGGTTGTTAATTTTGTTTCAAATGTTGCGTTTAATCAAGGTTTCAACAATTATCTACACGCAGTGTGTGAGTGAGTTTTTGCCACATTAGCAGCTTTGTTTTGATTTAGCAGCAAGTTTGTTGTTTAAGTCTTTTGTTTGTTATGGAATTCACGTACATTTTATGGGCATATGACGGTGTCTGGCGTTACGGAAGAAATGTGAAATTAACAGCGAGTGGTGTCAACTGTAAATTATAGTGTTTGAGATAAATTTATTTAAGCTGTGAGGTGATTGGTAATTGCTTTGATAAGGCAATAAGTATATTGTTAGAACACTGTCTAGTACACACTGCTCATAAAGAAACCAATTTTCTTAACAGTCTTGGAGGAAACTTCCTATACAAAGAAAATGTTTTCGCATATAATTTTCATACAAAAAAGTAATATTTATTTATTAATTTATTTCAGATATTAAGGTCCTAAAACAATAAGGTTATATGGACCATAGAATATAAGTAGAATTATTACAAAAAAATTATATTATTGTTATTTTTACAGTTTTTTAAACCAAGGTTTAAATCAGTTTAAATAAATTAATTTCGTTTAAAAATTGTTTAACATTTTCAAAATTTACATCGCTTGAGAGGACTTGAATGTTGTTTATCTTGAATTTTCTTCATTTTTCACTTAAAACTACGCAGTCATTAAATAAATGCGAAACGCTCATAATTTCACCACAGGTGCACAATGGAGGCTGACTTTTCTCAATAATATATTTATGTGAAAAATTACAATGCCCAATTTTAAGTCTCGTATATTTAATAAAATCAGTGTTGGATATTCTGGGGCTTTTGAATTTGTGTATTATATTTTTTTTGGATTGCATATAGTTTGGAGTCATTATTACTATTCCAAGAAACTTCCCAGAGATCAAAAATATATTCTGAGATTTGCCGTTTGTAGTCCGAAAATTGATATTTGAATTCCTTAGCTACAACTTCTGTTAAAAAATTTTTAGCTAACTGGTCTGCCCTTTCATTTCCATGTATATCTAAATGGCTTGGGACCCATAGAAAGTCTGTTTTGTTGGAAGAATTATTGATTATCTCTCTCATTTGTTGTATAATCATATTACTGGTGAATGGATTTGTTATGCCTATTAATGCACTTTTACTGTCACATATAATTAATGCATTTTGATCTATGTCAGAATTAAATATATATTGAAGACAGGTTTTGATAGCAAGTAGCTCAGCAGTGTAGATGGATGAGTAATCATTGATGCGTTTACACATTTCAAGATCAGTACCGAAAATTCCGAGGCCAGCCTTTGCATTATTAACAGATCCGTCTGTAAAGAAAAGTTTGTGATTTGGGTGTTTAGTGTTTATGGCTTCCAAAAATTCTGCTTTACTTCTGTAGCGTTCATATTTCTCTTTGACGAATAAGCGAGGGAAAAATCTACGTTTATGGGTATATATGTCCAAGCCTCAATACGAGAAAAAGTTCTATTTTCAATGTTGTCAACGTTTATAGGATATTTAGATAAAATTTTTTCAAACTCAATAATTCCTTTTGCATAAACTGGTAAAAACTTAGGGTTTCTCGATTTAAGGCTAGATATTTTATCGCTGTTTGTGATTTTTTCATATAATGGATGATGTTGTAAAGAATAAACTTTCAGTATATAATTTAATAAATATTTTTGTCTTCTCAGTTGAAGGGAAGGACATGAAAAAAAAGTAATATTTTAAATACTTTTTATATAAAAAAATAAAGAGAAACTCTCTCTGAGTTTTAGTAATGACCATCATAAACATAATGTGAAAGGATAGACAATTTTCATGTTTTACTTCCTGCAGGAAGTTATATATATTATACTTTTTCATATAATGAAATACCATAAAAACTTTTCCGACAGGAATTTTTGATAAAAAATGTTGTAGACATTACAATTTCTTATAGTATAATGTCTCTCTCGACATTTTGGTATAGAAGCATGTCTTCATATGCACTTCACTTCACTTAAAATAGGTAGATGCTACCTACGAGAGTAATCCCAATACTGGCCGACCTAACAAAGGAGGCACAAAAAAGTTGGCAAAAATTTCTTTTATGTTTCAACATAATCTCCTTTTTAGCTCGATACACTTTTTCCAGCGATATTCAATAGCTTCTGTACCCTGTTTATACAGTAATAACTATCAAACTCCTTAAAATATGTAGCTATCAGCAACAGACTCCAACTGTCCATTGTTGGCAAATATTTTACCTTCCAGTAATTTTTTCAAATTTGGAAATAGAAAACAGTTCGAGGGAACTAAATCTGTCGAATAAGGAGCGTGATGAAATAATCAGAACTTTAATTTAGTAATTTTGGCATCGCAATAATGGATGTCTAAACTGAAGCATTGCTTCAATGAAACAACACTTTGTTTTTCCGCAAATGCAGCCTTTTTTTATAATCTCATCAACTAAACTATATAATAAATTAGCATAATATTCGCCGTTGATAGTTTTTCCTTTCTGAAGATAATCAATAAAAATAATCTCATGCGCATCCCAAAAAACAGATGCCATGACCTTGTCTGCAGATGGAACAGTCTTCGCCTTGCTTGGACACAATTTTTCCATTCCAGTCCACCGCTTTCATTGTTCCTTTGCCTCAGGTGTGAAATGGTAAATCCATGTCTCATCCATAGTTATAAATCGATGCAAAAATTTGGCTTTATTGCGGTGAAGCATCGTCAAACAGTCTACTAAAACCTCTTCATGCTCTATTGAAAGCAAGCGCGGCACCCATGTTGCGCACAGCTTTCTCATCTTCAAATCTTTGGTCAATATACGATATATAGTACTTTTTGAAATGCCTATCATTTTAGCTATCGCACGCATCTTCAGCCGACGAAGCCATTTTGTGGATCCAATACCATTTTGTGGATTTTCTTAACCATGTCTAGCTTTTGCACCTCAATTGGTCGACTATTACAGTGTTCGTTTTGGCAGCTTGTACGGCCTCGTTTAAACTCTGCTACCCAATATTTTATAGCCGTAAATGAGGGAGCAGATTACTCCAGAGTAAAATCTAGCTGGGCTTTAATATTGGTTGGACTGAGACCTTTTAAATGAAAATATTGGATTATATAATGATGACAAATTTTCTGTATTCCATATCTGCAAATTCACAGAGTTTGTTTACTTTTGATGGTTCAAATAAAAATGCTAAACAGTGTAGCACCTTGAAAATTAAAACGTATGTTTTATAAGGTTGCCATCTTTCACCAAAATAACAATTTTCAAACTACCGGCGCCATCTATACGTCGCTGCCGCTAGTTTTGGGACTGCCTACGTAAAAGGGTCTCCCTGTAGTTTATTTTCATAGAAAAATGTCTTTGTGGGCAGTTTTCATATAGAAAAGTCTCTTAATAAATACATTTCACAAAGAAAAGACCCTCCATAGACACATTTCGTACGTAAATATCTTCCTATAGACCATCCCCTAACATACTTTTCACATGGAAAAATCTCTCTATAGAGATTTTTCGTATTGAAAAGTCCCTCCGTAGACGCTGATTGAATAAAAAATCCTCCGGTAGACACTTTTCATATGGGAAAATCTCTTCATAGATGAGTTTTGTATAGAATAGCCGTAGTCACCTCTTATATAGAAAAGTCACTCTAAAAACAGCTTTTTCGTAGAAAAACTTTTCAATTTCACGCATTTCACGTACAAAATTCTTTCCATGGACACCTTTACATGAAAAAGTTTCCACATAGACCCTTTTCATAAAGAAAAGTTTCTCCATATATATAAGTTTTTCACATAAAAAGGTCCTGGCACTTTTCATGTAGAAAAGTTTTTCCAGACACTTTTCATACATTATGCACAGAAAAGTTTCTTCATTTGCAATCTTAATATGTATACTTTTAGTATGGAAACATCTCTCCACAGATATTTTTTATGTGGGAAAATCTCTGCACAAACACTTTTCATATAGAAAAGTCTGTATTTATGTATTTTTTATGTGGACATTCTTCCCAGAGGTACTTTTCACGATCATATTGCATCTATGTAGATTCTTGTCAGGGCGGAAAAGCGTCTTCGTAGATATTTTGTCTATGGAATAGTATATTTATAAGCACATTTCGTATACCTTTGGTGCAAAGAAGTAAATACGCAGACAATTTCCATATACGAAAGTGTTCTCTAAGGAACTTTTTGTACACAAAATTGTTTTTTTCTTTGTAAATGCTGCAAAAGTTGCCTTCTTATATATTTTTCATAATCACTTTTCATATGAGAAAATGCATTCGTAAATATATTTCGTATAGAAAAGTCAATTAATACAAAGCCTCGCACAAAAATCTGTATGCAAGTTGTTCACATCGTAGACGAATCTCATTTGGTAAATTCCCTACATAGATATTTCACATACGGAAATATGGCCTCATACATACTTAGCATATAGAAAATTGTTTCCAAAAGACCTCTCATATCGACAAATGTCTTCTTGGTATTTTGATATATTTAAAAAGGGTCTACATAGAAACTTGTCATGCAGACAGTATATCATATATATTTCTCATATAAAAATGTGTCTCTATAAATCCTATCATCTGAAAAAGCAGCTTAGATGCTTCTCACATTGTAATAGTTTTTTTTTTTTGGTGGGGAAAGTGTTCATATAAAGGCTTTTTTTAGTTTTCGTATAAAGGCGTCTTCAGAGCTACTTTTCGTATTAAAAAGTTTCTTAAAAGACAGCTCTCTAAGGTAATGGTGACTTCATAAATATTTCATAGAATCTTTTCATATGAAGGGCTTGCTTATAGATACCTTTTATAAGCACGTTTCAGTTAATAGAATGTCTTTGTCAGCACATTTCAAAGAGAAAATTGTGTTTTTTGGCAATTTCCATACTGAACACTTTGAACGCTTTTCATTGAACATGTTTCAAAATATCTGCAATACTTTAAACGCGCAGTGTGCTGTATTCAAAGACCCCTTTTATGTATAGACGATTTTTCAGCGTGCAAATTGTCTACGCCTTTCCCATATGGAAAGCGCATCTGAAAAACTTGATTGCATAGACAATTTTCATATTAAAAGTGCCTCCACAAGTGTGTTTCATATAACAAATTAACTTCAAATTAACTCCATATATAAAAATATAAATTTTCATAGACTCTTTTCATACAAAATAAATTCCTATATAGGAATCGCATCTGAAAAACTTGATTGCATAGACAATTTTCATATTAAAAGTGTCTGCACAAGTGTAATTCATACAACCAATTAACTTCAAGTTAACTTCGTATACAAAAAATATAAATGTTCATAGACTCTTTTCATACAAAATAGTAGATAGATGTGTTCAAAAGATTGTTCATAGGCAATTTTCGCTTTACAAATCTCCACACTGAAAACGCTTCACAAACGCTTCTTTAGAGAAGTATCTCATGATCTCCTCATACGGATAAGTAGCCATTAACAACCTTTTGATATAGGAAAACGGCTTCAATAGACATTTTCCGAAACGAAAAGTGTTTTTATAATTACTTTTCCATAGCAAACGCCTCTTTCAAAGGCATATATTTTTTAATGTAGGGCGTCTTTTTTTAAAGTAGCTACACTTTCTATATAAAAAAATTCTGTGAAAGTAATTTCCTATTTCGAAATAAATCAAATTTCTATATGATACTTTCGTACATTAAAAGTGCATGTGAAATGTCTATAAACTCTCATTTGTGTGCCATAAATGTCTACGAAGCACCTTTCTATACGAAAAATATGACATCCTCAAAAAACAAAAAAAAAAAAAAAAATGTCTGCAGAGACACTATTCAGACAGAAAAATGTACGCGTAGATATTTTTCCATATAAAAGAGTGAATGCTTAGATATTTTTCATGTATAAAAGTCTATGCCTAAACAATTTTCATATAAAAATGCGTATAAGCAGATACTTTAATTTTTAGTTAGGAATGAGTTTCCATAGAAATTTTGCACTTAGGAAAGTAACTTTATAGCCACATTTCTATGCGTAAACAATTTTCACATAAAAATGTGTATGAGCAGATACTTTAATTTTTAATTAGGAATGAGTTTCCATAGAAATTTAGCGTTTAGGAAAGTGACTATATAGCCACATTTCTATGCGTAAACAATTTTCATATAAAATGTGTATGAGCAGACACTTTAATTTTTAGTTAGGAATGAGTTTCCATAGAAATTTAGCGTTTAGGAAAGTGACTCTATAGCCACATTTCTATGCGTAAACAATTTTCATATAAAAATGTGTATGAGCAGATACTTTAATTTTTAGTTAGGAATGAGTTTTTATAGAAATTTTGCATTTAGGAAAATGACTTTATAGCCACATTTCTAT
>JAHXMU010000092.1:3188404-3201400 GCA_019455685.1 Philornis downsi | reverse complement strand
ATAGAAATTTTGCATTTAGGAAAATGACTTTATAGCCACATTTCTATGCGTAAACAATTTTCATATAAAAATGTGTATGAGCAGACACTTTAATTTTTAGTTAGGAATGAGTTTTTATAGAAATTTTGCGCTTAGGAAAGTGACTTTATAGCCACATTTCGCATTGAGCAAAAGGCTGCATCTCATTTTTCGCATAAAGAATATTTTCTATATCTTAGCCACTCTAACCAAAGTATCGTCCGTCCAAAAAAAAAAAAAAAAAAGAATAAATTTGTAGATGACTCTTTCAAGTTTGGATAAAAATAGCCACTAAAATGGATGTTAGAGTTAAGAAAGTGTGGTTTATCAGCAAATCAATTTCCAGGGAAAATATTTGTCCCTTTTTTACACCTCGTTCCCATAAAAAGAATCACTCAATTCGTCCTTCAAATAAGTGAACAACTTATCGGGTTCTTTTTGTTAATTTGAGGAGATTTTCGCATTAATGTGCAATAAAACTATGAAAAAAATGTTGATAAATTATATCAGGCAAAAACATACATTTTTTAGAAAACTTTGGTATATTTTATAAACTTTTACATGTTTTATAAACATGTCTCCCAATGCTTTCGTTCGTAGATGATCCATTTTGTATCATTATGAACGTTTTATGGAAACTAAGGGGTATTGAAATACTGCTTTTTAGCAAAAAAAAATTTAGCATTTTTATTTCCTTTAAATATTAATTAAATTGTTCTTTTCTTGAGCCATTAATATTTTGTAATGCAACTATCAGATCGCAAATAATAATCATGTGATAATATCGATTCCGTGCTCCCAGTAAGGATTAGTCACCCTTTACTTTTGCAACGGGTACAGTTACGACAAACTCTTAACAATTAATTACGTAAACAATAATAATATCACGATATCACAATAATAACACATTTGCTGCAAATGATCATAACATCTATAGTTAGAATTGTAAGAAATCAATTACGTAAAACCTGCTCAAAACAGCAAATATTTCAAATTCTTTGGTCGGGCAACAGCGACGGTAAGGCTTTGCAGCTTCACAACAAAAGACTTAGGTAACGAACTTTTTCGCTGATAAAACGACACGACCACAACAATTTATGGCTCAGCAAAAAAAAAAAAAAAAAAGAGAGAGAAAAAAATCTATAAAACCAGCAAATTAAAAATGCATGATTGTATGAACAAGCGACAAACCGAACTTAAGGTAGATTCAGATTTAACGATATCTGAAACAACTTCTGTGAATGTGAATGTAAATGTAAGTGAGTTGGAACTTTTGTGACATATTGCAAGACAGCATAGCAATTCGAATCTCTTAATGTTCTCTAAGAAAAACCTGTAATATAAAAAATAAATCAAAAACAAAAACGAATCTTGAAGAACTTTTGTACGTTCTTTACAAACCTCATTTTGTCGCTTAGTTCTTATGCGTTTGAGTTCAGATATTTTTGATTATTATTATTAGGAACAAGGTAAACATCAGCTATGTGTGCGCGAGTGTGTATGTGAGTAATGCAAAGTGATTTAGCATTTATTTTAAGAATAATTACCTGTACTCATACACACACACACACACACACACACACACACACATGTGCTTTAAAGATCAACAACACCAGTAGAACCAGCACAAATATTTCCACATGCTGACAAGAACACTTTCATTTTACGTAGCGCTTTAAGGCCATCTTTTTACTTGGGAAAAAGTTGTTTTAATTATCTCAAATCATTACATGACTGTGGTTTTTGTTTTGAAGGATCTAAATGAGGTTAATATATTTACATTTAAATTGTTTTATTTTTCCACTCCTCTTCTTTTTAAACAGTTGTGGAGGGGAGGGCTTGTTTTTCTTTTTGCTCATTAAATTTACCTAAATGAAACATGTTTTTAGAACATAAATATTTAATATAACCGGATAACGTTTAATTAATTAGATAAATAAAAACGAAAGTTATCTAAAAAGATATAACCGGCATATATATGAACCGCCCTGGATATATGTGATAGTGGTCTTTAGTCGTAATGACATTTAAGAAAGAAATCTGCAAATGGCATTTTTAGGTAATGTGAAAACATTTGTTAAAGTTGTTAAAATCTTACAAGAGAAACAGTTTCAAAGAAAACAAAAATAATCAAATTCCAATATTATTAATATCAAACTGTAATGAAATGTTCATAAAACAACGAGGTTTATGGAGTTCCTTTTGCGAAAGTAAAGTGTCTATAAGACTTTTCTACATAAGCACGTGAATAATCTTTTACATTCATTGATTTTTTTTTTATTTATTTCTGACTTGTAATTTAAAGTCTTCCGGCCAATTATAAGTAAATTACAATATGCAACAATTCATCTATTAGATTGAATCTCAATCTAATAAGTTAAAAAAAAACACGTAATACAAATTATATATAAAATTTATAAAAATATAATATGAAATTATGATCATTAAAGACAAAAAAAAGTATGAAAAAGACTAATTCAAAAGTTAGAAGTTAATCGGTATATAATCTGGAAATATGAGATAATCGGTGTGAAATAAAGGCTGCTCATAGTTTAATTGAAAACAAAATTTTGCAGTAAAGTCTGAAAGTGTTGTAGAAGGTACCTTTTGTAAGAATCAGAACATAATTTAAAACATTTTAAATAGCTTGGTAATAAATTGTACCTATATATTCGTGTTACTCTTACTTTAAAAGCACGATCCATGAGTGTTGTTATTTGAGGAATAAAAAGCTGTTTATTACGAGTGGAATGTAAAAAATTAAACGAATTAAAAAGAAATTGAAGACCACAAAGTCAATCAAACTTTACAAAATAAAAACAAAGACCTCAAATCGATATAATTTTTAGAACTACAGCCCAAAAAACGCTTAACGTACTGTGCTATATAAACACGACGCACTGTGTCGCGAGGGTGGCCAAAAATGGTTAACGTCAATGTTAGAATTCGAACGTTTTTTTTTGAATTTTTTTTTTGTAACACTCCGGTTAGATCGTACCTAAAATATCTTTTAAAACTTTTTCTAAATTTTAAAGTTATAGTGGTTCAAAGTTAAGGTTTGTGTACAGCATACGAAATTTATGGAAAAGCTCCAAATTTAAGGTTCATTTATAATACTGAAGCTGAGTTGAGTGACTGGCTAGATAGCGAACTATTTTGTGATATCATTTGTAATGTAAGTATCCGTGTAAAGTTTTGGTATTGCAAGAAAACTTAATTATTTTATACTACATTAGGAAGCAAGTACAAGTCGTGAAGGCCGACCGAATGTTTCTTATAAGGAGGGTTCAATGCGAACAAAAAGGAGGCGAGTGGAGGAACTTTCTCGCTTCTACTTCATCTGAAGCTCTTAAAAAAGCCGCATTTTCAAGAACACTTTCAAGTGGTCATTATATACATACATACATCAAATTTTGAAAAGCTTTTAAAAGATACAGCACTTTTATATTTCAAATTATATCCTTGGTATTATATGCCTTCAACTGTGCATAAAATTCTAGTTGATGGTATAGAATTTATTAAATATTCCACTATTCCCATTGGAATGTTATCAGAAGAAGCAGTAGAGACAAGTCATAAAATTATAAGAAATGCAAGATTGAAACATACGAGAAAAATTAGTAGGATTGCCTCCATGGGAGACCTAATAAATTATCTTATTCTGCAGTCAGAGCCATCAATTTCGATGCATAGTCAGAAAATACTTTTGAGGAAAGGTGATATAAATGATCTGAAAGAGTATTTAGTTACAAAAGAAAGATTTCAGAGCATAAAAACAGCGAATCTGGTAGAATCTGAAAGTGATGGAAGTGATAGTTGTTAATATATTTTGATTGCCTGTAATACCTACTATATATATTTTATGTATGTATGTATATTGAATATGTTATGTTAAATAAATAAAATTCATGTTTTTAAATTTCTTTTCACTTAATTAATAATTTTTGTAAAATTTTGCTCTTATATGATCACAATTTACAAATTAAAATAATTTTTTAATTTATGTTATTTGCATGGGAGGGGGGCTTTGCGATTTTTTTTTTAAACTGGCAATATGCTACAATATAACTAAATATATTTACATACAAAATTTCAATCTTATCGGATCGTAACAGATAAAAATAGGAAACTTATTGAAAAAGTTAAAAAAAATGTGAAAGAGGTATTGACGATTTTCGTGGACAAATTGCATTTTTATTCGTATCAAGGATATAAGGGTGGTGGGCGTGTCCTTTGAGATAATTTCATAAAATTTATCAAAGTTATCCGGAATATATCAGAGACCAATCGAGCCAAGTTTTGTTCAATTCCAGAAACAACTTTGGAAAAAATAAGGTTTTTTCATTACAGGATTTATGGGAGGTGGGCGTGTCTTTGGCCCGATTTTCTCTAAACGTGTTTTTTTTTCTTTCCTACTTATAAAAGCAATGTGTACTAATTTTCATTCTTTTCTGAAAACTCCTTCTATTTTTGGCCACCGTTTATATGAAAACACGACACTGTGCGACGCCTCAGTGAATATTAATATCTCATAACTCTATTAAACGCCATCTGAATTTTTCTCATATTTTGTTTATTAGTGCCACTATATAACTCTAAACAATATAGAATACTAGACATGATATATGCATGAACCAATTTCTCCTTAATCGATCTGGGCAACACTAAATCAGTATTATAAAAACTTCGCAGTTAATAATTTAAGCGTCGGACTACATTATTCACATGATAGTTAAAACTTAGTTTGTTGTCTAAAACTGCTCCCAAAAACATATATGTATATGAAAAATGGCTATGAAAAAATGTTTTGTAAAGAAAAATTGATGAAAAAGCTTTTCAGCATGAAAAACGGATAAAAAAGCTTTTCCCTGTATAAAAATTGTTTATAAGCACTTTTTTTGTTAATAAAACGTGTTCCCATAATGGTTATGCAACATTTTAGAAGTCGGAGCATCACCGAAACTAAATTAAGCTTTGATTTTTGTTCAGTTTCTGCAAATCAAAAGTATACAAAGTTTTTATTCTAACCGAATTTTGTCTCTGTTTTGTATAGGGTGGCTCATAAGAAACGTTAAGATTTGGTCGGTGAATACATTTTTCGTTTAAGTCTTTTTTTTCGTCTCTTTACAGAATTAACTAAGTAATACTTGGGAAATTTATGATAGAAAGGCTCAGCACAGAACAAAGAACCAAAGTTGTTCAATTTCATTTTGAAGGTCAGCATTCGATTATTCCGATCATATCAAAATTTCTTTTATGTTCGAAATGCTCCTAGCGCTCCAAAAATTTACCGATTGGTTCAGCGTTTTGGGCAACAAGTCTGTAATCTGCGATCTTCCGCATGTTGGAAGACCTCGTGCAGTTCGAAATGAAGTGACCATTGCTCGAGTGTAAGCAAAAATTGAGGAAAACCCCGGTCTTTGCAAAGAATTTTACATATGTTACATCTTTTTCCATGTAAGATGCAATTGGTTCACGAGTTAAAACCAAATAATGCACAAGAACGTATTCAATATAGTCGCCGTTAATGTTACTTGTGCGCCACTCCTTACAAGCCAAAGGAAATTACAAACAACTTTGATTTTTATTCTTACACTCAAAACAAAATTACAAACTAGTTTGATTCTGAATCAGTTTATGAAAAGTTTTATTTGCCTTTCATTTGGAATAGTTAAATTCAACAAAACAGACGGCATTTTTATGGGAATTTCTGAATGTCTGATATTGTAATTTTAGGAAATTAAAATTTAATTTATTATTAAATTAAAATTATTTGGACTACTTTTGCCATTCGCAATTTGGCTCCATGTCCTTTTCTCTGCCTAGAAATGAATCTACTTTTGGTTTCAGTTCTAATTCAGACTAAGAAATAAAAATAAAGAAATAAATAAACTAAGAAATTGCATAAGACTATATTTTCATTTCAGGCTCTCGAATCAAAATATCTCGTTCACTATGTTTGGATAGAGAAACAAAATTAATGTAGTTTCATAATTTCGTAAAAAACGAATGAATGTATGAAGTGAGTTGCTGTTTCAGAAATAAAATTCTAATGTACATTAAATAAGTTTACAATATCAAAACCGAAACGAAACTTTCGCCAAGACCCCAGGTTAGAAGAAATTGTATGAAAATTTTACTACTAAGGCATTTGTTGAACGTAGTTAATCCTTCCTTCCAATTAATTGAAAAAGGAATTTTGTGAAGTAAATTAAATTATGAATTATAAATTGAATTGAAAAATGAATTTGATAGAGTAAAGTAAATTACGAATTCTAAATTAAGAATTAAATTGAATTTTTGAACTGAATTGCATTTAATTAAATTGTATTGTTTTGAATTAAAGTTGCTTTAGATCAATTTACACTTAATCAAGTTGAATTGCTTGTATTAAACAATTTGTTAATATTGTAAGTTGTAAAAATTAACTATTCTATTTGCTTGTGTAAAGGCCCCTTCAAACAACCATGTAACCCTATTTTGTTACGCCCATACGGCAACCCAGCGAGGCACTGAGGGCTCCTGGTTGAAATCAGCTAGATATTTATGCTCTTTTTCTGCCAGCCGCCAACCGGGCCACTTCGCCAGCCGCCCTCAATACACGAATAAAACCCAATAATAATGTAAGTTTTCCTCTTCTCCAGTACGAAACCCCCTCTCAAGTATACACATCCCGCTAAGACCCTAAGTTCTTCCACAAAACCTCTAATCTCTCTCACGGAATCTAAGTTCCAAAATCTGACAGTTCCAAAATCTGACGGACCAAATCTTAGCATTTGCATTTAGCATTTGCATTTTACAGCATTTGTTGTTTTTTACTTAAAAACATTGATAAAGAAACTTTTGTTTCTGAAAGGCGTCTACGGAGATATTTTAGAATATAAAATGTTTCCGTTCAGAATTTTTTTTTGTATATCAAACATATTTGTCAAGACTTTAACTGAATGAAAATATAATAATATATAAATATATTAACAATTAATTTTTCAATTTTTGAATTTTTATAAAAATTGTTTATCGTGAAAGTGTTTACCAAGACTTGTTCCTGTAAAAAAAAAAATAAACCGTTGAAATATTTCCCACAAAAAAACAGACAGTTTTTAATTTTTCAAATCAAAAAAATTTGCAATAGTTTTCCATCTAAATACAGGGTGACGCATCAATTTTGCTGCAATAAAAAAATGCAAAGCTTTCCGTGTATGTTAATACTTTTCTATGCAAATAACTTCTGTGGAGACAATTCAGTGAAAATAAGTGCGTGTCGCGATTCGAAAGTTACAACGATGCTTCCCAGAGACAATTTTTAACAAGTGTTGTTAAACAATTAAACCGATTTGTTAATTTTTATGTTTCGTTGGATATCAATCTTAACTGGAACAACTTTCTTAAAAATCTCCATCCTGGCAGCAAAAACTTTTGGAAGGTGTCAAAATCTATAACAAGAAAAAAACAGCTGTTTCTTTATTGACGATCGGCGGTTCTCAAATACACGACAGTGAGAGCATAGCGAACGCAATAGCAGATGCTTTCGAGAATTCACACAGTATCATTTGGAGAGCCACCTCCTTAGCTGATGAAATTGTGAACAACTACGTCACATGGTTAGACACACAGCACCTAGTCAATCAAATAGCTGATATGCTTTCTACGGTTGAAGAAGTAAGATATTATGTCAAACCGATGTTTGTCAAACAGATGACAAACGTAGTTTTTAATTGTTTCACAACTATTTCTAAGTGGTGTTTATGCAATAATTATTTTCCTAAAACTTTTAAGGATGCAAAAGTCATTCCTGCTTTGAAGCCACCGAAAGATGGAAACATACCTACAAGCTATCGACCTATAAGTATGCTGGGTGTATTAGATAAATTATTCGAAAAGGCGATATTAAGTAGAATAATAAACTTTGCGCAAGAAAATAATGTTACAAACCAAGAACAATTTGGCTTCAGACAACGCCATTCGACAGTACATCAAATAAAAAGAGTTGTAAATATAATTGAAAGTAACAAAAACCTTAGAGAAAGCACGGGAGTGATAATGCTAGATATTGAGAAAGCTTTTGACTCCATTTGGCACGACGGTATAATATTGAAATTAAATAAATTTAAATTTCCAATCAACTTACAAAAAATTTTTAGATGTTTCTTGAAAGGTAGATATTTTTTCAGTACAAGTTGGTAATGGAACTTCAACGTCTCGAAATATCCCAGTTGGAGTCCCTCAAGGATCTGCCATATCTGCTATTATATATTCCATTTACATATCCGATTTTAATATACCGTCATATCAATCCGTTACCTTTTATGCTAATGATTCAGCTATCATTAGTAGAGGAAAAGTTTATAATGCAATTATTAAGAGAATGAAAAAAGCGTTATTAACAGCTCAAAAATATTTTGATGTTTGGAAACTAAAAGTAAGCCAAGACAAAACTCAAGCGATTATATTCCCTTTTAAGAAGAAGAAGAACGCAAGATTTAAATTACTGATGCAGCAATTGAATTGTTTCTCTGGCTGTGTGACATGTGGCGCCGTCTTGTTGAAACCACATGCTCTCCACATTCATTTCTTCAATTCCAGGTACGGAAAAACCATTGACTGTTTGTGCTTGACATGCCTCATTTTCATAAAAAAAGGTCCAATGATTCCTCCAGCCCGAAATCCACACTCTTTACAACCCCAAATTGATCGCAATTTGCGAACTGTAGCCGCAAAACTTTCACCATTTTAGTAAAACAATTTTACAATGAGAATGCGTTGTTCAGTCATGTAGCGCTTTATTTTTACTAACCTCGTACTTTCTACTAGCAAACAATAATAATTGTTCAAATGTCAAACAATGACACTTCGAATAGCGCCAAATTTAAATCTTGCGTTCTTGTTGGGACACCCTCTGTATCTATTGAAATTCTTTCAACACAGGGATCAGATGTACCAATTCAAAATTCTGTAAAGTATCTCGGAGTTATATCTGACAAGAAGCTGAATTTTAAAGAACATATTTGGAACGCAGTAAAGCACTGAAATGTGGCAGAACATTATATCATTATTAAATAAATATTATTTTTAAATGTTCAAAATAAAATGCTCATTTACAAAATGTGTATATATCCGATAAAGACGTATGGATGTCAGATTTGTTTTCTGAAAAGCGCTAAAACCAATCATAGGAAGCTACAAATAATACAAAACAAAAACCTCAAAATAATTCGTAATTTACCTAGCAGATATCCAATCATAATCATAATCATTGCAGAATAGAATATCTTGATACCACTATCCACAGTCTAACTCAAAGCTTCGAATATAAATGTAGATCTTCAATACACAAGTCAATAAAGAATTTGTATAATTAACCTCATTCATTAGCTTTGCATCGAAGCTAATAGAATAGGCTGACTTAAAGTTCCTTTTCATTTCAGAAGGGGTTTCTCTATCTTTATATTTCAATCTTTAGAATAATTTATATGGTTTTATGTCTAAATATTAGTTTTAACTTGCTGTAATACTTAATGTAAATTATATTTTAAATTTTGTAACGATTATAGAAATAAAAACAAAATTTCGTGTCGCCATGAAGACTGTTTTCTGCACGAAACAAATGTGTCCATCGAGACTTGTGAAAACAATTTTTATTTTTATTTATTTTATTCATTATTATTTATTTTATTTATATTATTTTATTTTTATTCATTGTTTTGTGTAGATGCAAACAGTCTGTGGGGGCTCTATTTTCGATCTGGCAATGCTGTCAGCTGTTAAATATTTGTCATCTGAAGTATTATTTATTTAGTGAAAAGTGTCCATTTATAAATATGGATTGTTTAACAACCGTAGAAAGCGTAAAAATATTTAAAATCTACAACAAAAGTAGTGATTCTAACGTTGAATTTCATTCGAACAAAATTTTCTTCAACGATGAAGCTCATTTCTCACTCGGTGGTCGGAAAACCCAGAAGTGATTGTGGAAAAGCCATTTAATATGGGAAAAGTGATTGTTTGGTGCGAATTATGGTCTGGAAGTGTCATTGGGATTCCATTCATGTACAGAGATTCTATTCTGAATGAAAATGTGTTTTTTATGTGTTCCAAGGCTGTCTTCAATACGAGAAGAGTATTCACGGGTAGACCGTGCGCACAGGGTGCCTAGTAAGACACTTTTTTGGGAAGTAACTCTTCTTTACAAAAAATATTTAAAAACATACTTTTACGTATTAAAAGTGTCTGCAAAAAGGTTCTAGAAAATACTTTTATATATCTCACAGATGACACTTTGCTACATGAAATGGCTTCCAAAGGTATTGCCTTTATGCAAAGAATTCATGTTCTGTGTGAAAGTTATTCATAAATACACACTTCTAGTAGAAAATTGTCCAAGAAGAACACTTTCTGTCAATGAAGACAATTTCTGTATTAAAAGAGCCAATATATCCCATCTTCTGTTCGAAAAGTATTTATGAAAATATTCTTCAATATGAAATGTATAAAAAAAGATACTTTCTTCTACGAAAAATGTCTATAAAGACAAAAGGTGCGAAAGGTTTACAAACAGCAAAGATTTTGCATATCGAAAGTGTTTTGAAAATTCTTCCCTGACTAATTTATGGTATTCAATAGAGTTTTTTACGCCGATATCGAATATAATATATTATGGCTTAAGTACAGGGTGGCGCAACAGAACGTGCATATTGCATCATCTTTTTTTGCGGGATAGAAAAGGCGTGGGCGGGGGGCGCCTACATCGTTGGGTTGGCGGGCTCAGGGAGGTTTAGTCGCTATGAATCACTTCGACTCAAACACACTCAAACACAAAGTCTACAGTAATAATCCAAGAAACATCGTTCAGCTCAAGGAGAATATCCGTGATGAAATGGCAGCCATTACACCAGTATTACTGAAGAAAGTTTTCAATAATTTTCGTTTGCGGTTAGAGGAGTGCCGTCGTAGAGAGGGTCACCATTTAGATAATGTTATTTTTAAAAAAATAAACTCCATTTGTTACTCTACAATGCCTTAGATTTATTTAAACCAAACCTTTTGTATTTATTTTTTAATCTATTTTTTAAATATGCACGTTCTATTGCGCCACCCTGTATATTTCTTATACCCGTATAAAGTAGAGTTCTTTTATACTAAAATTAATTGCCATCAATTACAATTGAAATTCCAATTGACTATTTTATTTAAATTTGTTTTTTAGTCGTATATTTTGATTTGTAGAAGAGATTTCTGTTTATTAGATTACAAAGATTTGAACACCTTTTGCGGAAGTTTGTTGCTTAAGTCTTTTGTTCTTTCCTCTCTGTTGGTAAATTGAAACGTTCATTTCGTTCATGCTGATATTCATTGTTTCTAAATAAGAACTTATTAACAAAAACGCCTTCTGGCAAAAATAAAACGAAATTAAAACACATAAATAATTCATGAACAATTCTTTTACACGCTTAATTGGCGTTAAATTCAATTTTATTTTCAACTTTGTTTACTATAATTCAGAATGAAAAACATAAGGTGAAATATGTGTTGATTGAGGAAGTGTTTGGTTTTTATTATTCTACAACTAATTTTTAAATGATTTTCATTTTTCAATGTTTGTTTACTTATTGATTTGGTAAGCCAGTAATTCTATTAAGAAAATAAATAAAAAGGGGAGAAAATTTCAATTACAAAAAGGTGGTGGAGGATTAAATTCATCTTTAAATATGAAAATATCATTGTATAAGTATTTTTTAAAACATAATTATAGTAATTAAGGCTCATAAGAGTTAAAAAGCTGCTCACATTAGTAACAAATTATTTAATTGTAAAAACGATCAGGCATTCGATTCCAGCAAACGATTTGTTTAAGACGACATTTCTGAAAAGTATAAAATGTGTCTAGAAAACAAATAGAAATACCAAAATGTGCTTGTTGAGAAATGTAAAGGGTGTCCCAACAAGAGCGCAAGATTTAAATTTTAAATAAAATACAGATATTTAAAAAAAAAAAAAATCGTGAAACTTTATTATATCGTGAAGTAGACAGAATGAGGTTGTGTATGGAACAACACATCGGGCAGATGGCCGCCGCGGTTTTGCTGGCACACACGCGATCTTTTAACGAAATTATTAATGACCGTTTTGCATAAATGCTGCGGTATTTCATATATGCAGCGTCCAATTTCCTCTTTTAAGACTTGAGTCGTCGTCGGCTTATTCGCGTAAACCATCGACTTCAAAAAACCCCAAAGAAAAAAGTCTAATGGTGTTAAATCGCACGATCTAGGCGGGCAATTCTGGTCTTCAAAATGCGAAATAACTGATGCAGCAATTGAATTGTTTCTCTGGTTGTATGACATGTGGTGCCGTCTTGTTGAAACCCCACGTCCTCCACATTCATTTCTTCAATTCTATGCAAGAAAAAACTGGTTATCATTTCACGATACCGAACACCATTGACTGTTTGCGCTTGACATGCCTCATTTTCATAAAAAAAGGTCCAATGATTCCTCCAGCCCAAAATCCACACCACACAGTGACACGTTAAGGATGCATTTGCTTTCCGTGAATCACTCGAGGATTTTCCTCACCCCAAATGCGACAATTCTGCCTATTGACGAAGCCATCGTGGAAACCATGGAAATGGGCCTCGTCACTGACGATGATTTTATCGGCGAAATCAGCATTTTCATGTTGTTTCTCCAACACCCAATTAACGAACTCCCTTCGCTGTCCATGGTCAGCTGACTTCAGTTCCAGAGTCAATTGAATTTTGTATGCATGAAGATGCAAATCTTCGTCAAAATTCGCTGCATAGGGGATTTGGAGACATCAATTTTCTGAGCTTGGTGGCGAATTGAGGTGGATGGAGTTTGAGCGACATCATCACGTACAACTGCGACATTTTCGGGCGATCGACCTGGACGAAGGCGCGTTGTTGTCTTTACATCACTAACAGACCCATTTTTGGCAAATTTATCAATTAATATCTTTACA
>JAHXMU010000092.1:3132912-3173404 GCA_019455685.1 Philornis downsi | reverse complement strand
TTAACGCTCAGACAATATTCTTTTTTTATCGTCTGACCTCCGCAAAAGATATTCTATAGAAGTTTTTACATTCGGAAAAGGTAAAATTTGTGGAAAGAATACACATAAATTTTGTGCCTTCATAACGCATCACCTAATAAAGTTATTAGAGTGGACGTATTTCTGGCCAAAAACTCTACAACTATCATCGAAGAATCATTGTTTTTACTTGATATGGCTCCGCCTGATTTTTTTCTCTTTCTAAAACTCAAATTTCCACTTCAAAGCAGTCGTTTTCAATCGGTGGAAGATGTAAAATAAAATTAGAAAAGAGAGCTGAAGCCTTTTCTGGAAAATTCTTTTGAATAATATTTTAATGATTGGGTTATTCGTTGACTTCGGAAGGGGTTTACTTTAAGAGTGATGCAATCAATTTCAATGAATAAGAAATATTTTGCATTTCATTGATAAATTCGCGGTACGTTTTTGACAGAATACATCACATTTTTTGAAAACGATCATAGTTTATAAAGTCTCTTCTTTAAGAGGCTGTGAATTGTATTTGTAAACAGGGCCCATCATTTCCCCAACATAATATTGAAATTTATTTGGCATCGTGTTGCGTTTAGAAGTTATAATTTCAAAAAACTTAGCGTACTTTTCTACAACTCTGTAAAAAGTAGGCTTTTGGAACAACGGGCAAAGGGGGAATGTTAAATGAATATGGTATGTTAGAAGACAAATTACCCAATAAAAACTAAATCGAAAAGTAATGAGTAAACAATTTGTCAAAATTCGTTGAACACTGCCAATCTTCATAATATATTATTGAGAATTTGTCAATATTTGTTGGAATCATGTGTAGCTTATAATATATTACGTTCGTTTTAGATGGATTAGAATTTGTTTTCAATGATTACCACACTGGGTACTAAATTCAATCTTTACTACAGTGAAATTGGTTATTTATTGGACTTAGGGGGTCTGGCAATGTAGCCCAGCTTAAGCTTCTCATCTACCACCGCTGCAGATCAATATCGATCTTTTCACAAGTCTTAATGAATTCATTACTATTAGATTATCTCTTCAAATGCAATCGAAGCAAGTTTCACTTTCTACACGAAAAAAAAACCAAACAAATAAATCTCATCTTTTCCAACAAATCAACATGTAGTGAGCATTTAATCACGTCTGATGTAAAGGATGAACAGATATTTCATTTACAGCCTTCAGACAATGACATTTGCATCCTCCAAACAGAAAACAGCAAGTGACAGAGTTGGAGAGCAGGCAAGGGGAGAAATGTTGATATTGCGCCTTTGCAGTTAAGATTACAGCTACTTTCACCGTCAGAAGCCAAGCCAGTGCATAATTTTGGCCATTTTGCGGACCAAAATAGCAATGGGATGCAACAATAATCACTCTACCGCATAATGAAATGACAGCGGTGCTGGCGATGGCGATAACGATAACTACGATATGGAAGATCCATCATTCATTCATCCTCTTAATCATCAAGTCATAAAATTTTATGAATTCGAAATTATTTAATGTTTGTTTAAGTTAGTTTTTAGTGGGATTTCAAAAAAAAGTATACTCACCAAATGCTTAATGGTCACTGTAATTTCAATAACAACAATGTGCCGTCTTTGTTGTTAAATAAATCATTGTTTTTGGGGTTGTTTTTTTTCTGGCTACTTTTTGTCTTTTCTTTTTTGTTCAAAAATGTGTATTTATTTATGTGTTTAGTGGATCGTATGGTATCATCGAATTATTGTTGATAGCAGACAGACAGACATACAGACGAGTTCATTCACTTCTGTTTCCGCAAAAACAATTCACATTCCCCTACTCCCGTACAACAACAACAACAACAATATAAGATGTGATGTTGATGTTGATGATAAAAGCAACACAACAGCACAAAAAGTTTCCAATATAATTTAAGCAAATTATAAGCCATCAAATTAAGGCTTATAAGCCCAATAACAATCGCTAAGAAACACATCAACAACTCAGGAGTTTTAAAGTACAACAACAACTGCAGTATAATTGGCAAAATATAGCCAACAACAGGCACAATTTAATGAGGCAGACAAATCGCAAGAGTCGGTACAAGAAGAAGATGTCTCGAAATCTGTGTTCACGTTTAAGATTTAAAAACAGAAAACAGAGACGTTATAATAAATCTAAAGTGTAGCTCAGCCGCACTACAAATTTCCAAAAAATCTCGCAATAAAGTAATAAATCGAGGATAACATGAAACCTCTGCAACGACTTCATCGCGGAGGACTGTAAATGAAATTTGATGAAACACGTTTACAGAAATTTAATTTTTTTTTATTTTAAAAGAAGTTGCATTCCCGATTAAGGTTGTGTAACTGAATTATATGGAGAAAGTTGTCAATGGTCAATTTTTTATGCGTCATCTTAAATGTTATCTCTTAAGAAACAAAAAACTTAAGAGACGAACTTTGCATAATTGAACCAAGATTCATGAACTTTGTAACACCCAAGGAAAAGGATAAAAATAAAGAAATTGGGTATTTATAGAAAAAGATTTAGCAATGAAGAAGTCAAAAAATTGCAGTTAGCAAATTGAGAAGTTAAGAAGTTACGAATTTAAGAAGTGAGCAATTGACGAAGTAAAGAAGTTAATAAGTTAAATAGTTAAGAAGTGAATAAGTTAAGTAGTTAAGAAGTTAAGAATTTAAGAAGTGAGGAATTGAAGAAGTAAAGGATCTAATAAAGTAAAGAGTTAAGAAGTTAAGGAATTAAAAAGCCAAGAAGTTAATAAGTTAAGAATTTAAGAAGTTGAGAAGTTAAGAATTTAAGAAGCTAAAAAGTTATAAAGCTAAAAAGACAAAAAGTTAAAATATTTAAAAATATACAAAGTTAAGAGGTTGAGAAATTAAGAAGCTAAGAAGTTAAGAATTTAAGTAATTAAGGAATTAAGAAGTTGAGAAGTTAAGCAGTTAAAAAGCTAAGAAGATAAAAAGTGAAAAAGTTAAGAAGTCAAGAAGCTAAGAAGCTAATAGGTTAAGAGGTGAAAAAGTTAAGGAGCTAAGAAGTTAAGAAGCTAAGAAGCTAAAAAGTGAAGAAGTTAAAAAGTTAAGAAGTTGAGAAGTTAAGAAACTAAGAAGCTGAAAAGTGAAAAAGTTAAGAATTTAAGAAGTTAAGAAGCTAAAAAGTGAAAATGTTAAGAATTTGAGAAGCTAAGAGGTTAAGAAGCTAAGAAGTTAAGAAGTTAAGAAGCTAAGAAGTTAAGAACCTAAGAAGTTAAGAAGCTAAAAAGTTAAGAAGTTAAGAAACTAAGAAGCTGAAAAGTAAAAAAGTTAAGAATTTAAGAAGTTAAAAAGTGGAGAAGCTAAGAAGTTAATAAGCTAAGGAGCTAAGAAGCTAAGAAGATAAGAAGTTAAGAAGTTAAGAAGTTAAGAAGTTAAGAAGCTAAAAAGTGAAGAAGCTAAGAAGTTAAGAAGCTAAGGAGCTAAGAAGGTAAGAAGTTAAGAAACTAAGAAGCTAAAAAGTGAAAATGTTAAGAATTTGAGAAGCTAAGAGGTTAAGAAGCTAAGAAGTTAAGAAGTTAAGAAGCTAAGAAGTTAAGAAACTAAGAAGCTGCAAAGTGAAAAAGTTAAGAATTTAAGAAGTTAAGGAGCTAAAAATTGAAGAAGTTAAGAAGCTAAGAAATTAAGAAGCTAAGAAGCTGAGAAGCTAAGGAGATAAGAAGCTAAAAAGTGAAAAAGTTAAGAATTTGAGAAGTTAAGAAGCTAAGATGCTAAAGAGTGAAGAAGCTAAGAAGCTAAGGAGTTAAGAAACTAAGAAGCTAAAAAGTGAAGAAGTTAGGAGATTAAAAAACTAAGAAGCTAAGAAGTTAAAAAGCTAAGAAAATGAGGAGTTATGAAGTCAAAAAGTTAAGAGGAAAAGAAGTTAAGGATTTAAAAAGTAAAGAAGTTAAGAAATTAAGAACATAAGAAGCTAAGAAATTAAGAAGAAATTAAAATGTTGAAGAACAAAAACAATAAAGAAACAATGGAATTGACGAGGTGAAGAAACTGAGAATTGAAGAATTAAAATACTATATAGCTAAAGAATTAAAGAGAAGAAAAGTCGAGGGTTTGAGTAGCTGAATGAATAAAAAGCTAAAAATTGTCATTAGTTGAATTAAATCGATAATTTGTAGAATTCAAGAACTAATGTGCCTCAGGTTTGATGTATTGAAACCACAAAGAATTGAGAAATATAAGAAATTAAAAAGGCGAAATTGATATGGGGAATTGAAGAATTGAATAAGTGAAAAATTAAGATTTATATTAAGGTAGTGGTCTGAGGAAACAAAAACTAAAAAATTTAGGAAAATAAAACTGAAGAAATATAGAATTGTAATCGAACTATTAAAAAATCTAATCAACAACTGGAATAACAGGGTAGACTTTATTAAATATACGATATTGAAGTACATAGATATCAAAAATTGTAATGTTGAAAAGTTAATTCTATGAAGAATTAAATAAACCAGCATCTAAAAAACTGTATTGTTTTAAAATGAGACCAAAAAACTGCATCAAAATTATTAATAAAGAAGTGAAACAAATATACTTCCGTCCCATGAATGGATTATGTAAGAACTTCCTACATTTAGTAAGCTTGGACGGATTCGCTGAAATTATTCTTCAGTTTAGCTAAAGGAAAGAAGAAATAAAAAGGGACTTTTTGGGCTAGAACCTATGATTGCCAGCTTGATAGTCAAATGTTTAAATCATCGTATTATAGCCGGCAATAAATTTATAATATTCCACAATTATGTTTTGTAGGAGGTTACTATGACTTATGTGTGGTGTTTTAGTCTCTCTTAACAAAAAAGTACGTTAAAGAAAAGGTCGTTCATAAATAAAGACCATAATGACATAAATTGGATCATAGATTGTAGGATGGAATAGAGTTATGAAATGCTTGGGAAAGCAAATTTTCCTTGAAAAATGTAAAATTTAAAAATTAGATATCTAAATTATTAGTAAATAAATGTAAATTATTAAAATTATTCAAACAAACTTTTGGAATCGGTAATACTGATTATTCAGACTTGTCTTGAGTATCTTTATGAAGAGGAAAAAAGAGTCAAGGCAAAAATTTAAGTCTAGAGATGTTAGGCAAATAGTTTCACCAGTTTTTTAAGACCTTAAGCTGTAAAGTTTCACGTGAAGGTGACTAGAAAAGTTCGAAGAATTTAGACTGTATTTTAATATTACATTAAAAGAAATGACAGTTTTTTTCATTTCGATAAACAGTTAAGTTTTCAGTTTTTGCATTTCAGTATTTGTTAATTCATTCTTAAAGTTAATTATTATACAGATAAAGAATGACCTCTTTTTTATACTTTTAGATAAACAAAAGACTTAAGGCAAAAGCATACTCGTATGTGGCGAATGGGCATTGAAATAACTGAATCTGCTCTAATTGAATTGCGAGCAAAATTCATTGAATACAAGAATTCGAGATATCGGTACAGAAAGTTTTTACAAACGTTAACTTAAAAGGTTATTCTTATTGCACAGAATTGCGTTTTTTCCTATTCTTTACTTTAATTAATGTTTACTGCAAACAAAGGCTGAAGTCATATGAATTTATTTAAAATACGACGTATCCTCCGCAATGTTTCGAGCAACAAAATTAGTAATTGCCAAAAAGTGTTCCGAAAATCAGAGTATTTATATAGTTTAGTGGAAAAACACTTGTCAGACAATAAGATGCTGCCTCCTTTTTCTGGTATATGTAAAAGTCTCAAAGAACTGAACTAAACTTCGAAAAATTGTGAACATTGGTAGGATATCAACTTTCTTAGTGCATTCAATGTAACGTGTTTTGTACTTTCTTCTGAAGTTTTGTGAACTGAAGACAAAAGATGCAAGATAGAAACAATATACATTCCACCAGGTATCCACTTCTTTAATGGACAATTTTTACATAGTTTCTTATGAAAGGCATAATCTGATCTTTAAACTGGGTATGAAGACGGCGAAGCAATTTTTCTTAATTTTGGGAGTTAATGAATTCATTGAATTGAACTGAATACAAAATGTACATAGCATACAATGCAGTGAACGCTCTTTTGTCTCTTTGTTTGATGAATATGAGCTCGCACAGTGCAAAGAGTTTAAGCCACTACCCCGTGTTTATGTTATGACATGAATACCACCAGGTAGTGATCTTAGAAAAATAGCTGTCGGAAACAGTTAAGCTTTTCAGTTTTTATTAAATTGTGTTTATTTTTAAAAATTATGTGACCGACCGTGCAACAATGATTAAGCGGTTATGGTGATGTTTACGATCATGGGTTCGATGTTAACGACTTTTAAACAGAAGACTTAAGACAAAAACGTGTGTTGGAAAATTACTCTATTAGTGGTCTGCTAAGTTGGCCACAAAATTTCTGAGTAAAATTAATTTCATTATTTAGTTTAAGGACTATGTCTAATCCTGATTGTTATTATGTATTTTTGGCAATAATGTGAAGTAATATTTTGGAGAAATGGAAAAGAAATTATGAAGCATTCTATGATTTCTATGATTAAGAAATTAAAATTAAGAACTACAAATTGTATGAAATAAGATTGAATTTGTTTTTATACTTCCTTTTTTTATCACAGATTTTGATATTTCTTATAAGTTTGCCTTATCTTTATGTATACAAAAAAAGAGTACAATATTTCGAAAGTTGTAAAAGAATTAATCTGATGTTTCTTTTGCCTTGCAAATAAAGGAAATAAAACCCAATTTAATGAAGAATACATAGAATTTTAAGAAACAAAAAATTCTTCCTTATAAATGTTGTAATTGAGAAATTAAGAATACGATTTACAAAACGGAAAATCTAAGACACAAACATTATTTTAGACCTAAATGACGTTTTGCATAACCTTAGGGGCGTTCTTAAGAACAAGTCTAGGAATTGGACAAAATTAGGATTTAAGCATCCTAATTTAAGCTTAAGATTTTAAACAAAAACTACGGAAATGTACATATTTGGTAGCTTAGAAACTTTTAGAACAATTTTTAAAATCAGCCTCAAATCTGTGTGTAGACTGATTAAGTTTTGAAAAGAGAAAAGAATATAATATTTTACAAGTTTTAAACCTATAAATGTGATTTTTTTTGCATTGCAAATAAAGAAGCCAAGACCCAATTTAATGAAGAATACATAGAATTTTAAAAAACAAAAATTACCAAAAAACTTAAGACACAAACCTTATTTTAGACTTGACGATTTGCATAACTTTAGGGGTTTTCATTAAGAACAGGTCTAGGAATTGGAACACAAAATTAGAATGTTTAGAAGTTTTGTATCAGGCGTTCCCTAATGGGGGGCGCCTCCCCTCAGTCGGGCATAGAGAGATTCTCAGGGGGGCGCGAAGGCATGCAAGTTGTTTGTAACCAATATGTTGGAACCTAAAGTTGCTGGGTGAAAATATTAATATTTTAACAGCTATTGATTCTGTTAACAGCTATTGATTTGTTTCTAGAATTTTTTTGTGGAAGGAGTGTATTCTTAACAAACCTTCAAACTTTGTATCCTTTCCACGTCTTAGTGGTGTTTTGGACTCTGAAGGCATTTCAACTGAACATTTTGAAAAATTAATTGTAAATCACTTAGACGCTTTGGGTAATTAATTCAAAAAGTATTTTCCTAACATCGATTCTTAGCAATGCAAACTGATAAGTAACCCATTTGTAGTAGATGTGACGTCATTGCCTGAAACGATATAGGTGGAAGCAATCGAGTTGAAGTGTGTCTGCTGTGCAAAAAATGATTTTGAATCGTTACGTCTTCAAGAATTTTGTTAAAAATACATAGAAATATATCCGAATGTAGCAACAGGTGCATTAAAACTTCTTATTCAATTTTCATCCGCACACCTATGCGAAAAGAGTTTTTCTTTCCTTTTAAATATAAAAATGAAATACCGATCTTGGTCAGATGTTGGCAATGATCGCATGTTGATTTTCACTTGCCTTTGGGGAGGCGCAAGGGTGAATAAGTTGGGAAGCCCTGCCTTAGATTTCAAACAAAATCTATGGAAATGCACTTACTCGATAGCTAAGAAATTTTCAGAACAATCTTTAAAAATAGCCTTAAATCTGCTTACAGGTTAACTAAGTTCTGATAAATGCACGCCAAAGTTTTAAAGGGTATTCCAACCACCCGTTAACAGTGGATAGCCTAATGTTGTTGGCTTAATATGACCTGATACATGGAAACTGCACATGAATAGTAACTTCTGCCAAATAGTGTCCACTTATACGGCGGCACTCCACTATTAGTTGATCGACAGTTTAAACTATATCTCTGAAAAATTGCTGCTTGATCTTATCAATGTCCTTTATTATACGATTCTGTAGCTATCCTGATAGCCTCAAAGAAAAAAAGCCAAGAGGCATCAAATCCCATGATCTTTGTGGTCAAATAACTTTGTTGTTTTGAGTGGAGCTTCAACATGGGAACTTTTTAATAAAGCGATTGTTGCTGCAACAGATGTACGGCATGTGGCATCATCATGATGAAACGTCAAATCGCAGTTGAAATATTTTTGGTTTGTTGGCAGAGAGGTAACCCCTAAAAAGAAAATCTGAAAGCGTTAAATCTCACGATCTTAGTGACCCATTAACTTTGGGTTTTTGTGTGGTGATGCGGCTTGAAAATTTCTTAATCAAACCTTTGCTGTACTAAAATCATATTGCCAAAATCTCAAATTTCTGATATAAACATATTAGTTGTTATTTACATTAGAAATTTCTGGCTATAAGAAAATTTGTTATTTTGGCAATTTGTCTCAAAATCGATGCAATGTAGATGAGGATGGCGAATCGAGGTGCTTTGCCTTATTTTCACATTCTTTAGCTGCTATAACATTATTGACTTGAGATAGCCCCAAAAGTAGCGGTCTAGAAGCGGCAAATAATCTTGTTGGCCTACTGACATCACGGTTCTGAGAGATGATGTGACCAGAGAACTTCTTAAAGAAAGCTATTGCTTCCTTGATTGTGGGGCACCACCTTGCTGAATCTGCAAATCACTGGTATAGACAATGTATAGAGGTGGTGTTTAATTAACAGAGATGGCTATGTTTGATTAACAAGGAGTCTTCTAAACAACCTAACCTCCTTTATTATTGTGGGCTAAAATTGTAGACCGTATTGTGTGATGCGGTTTTATAGCGATGGCTGTTCTCAAAATAATTCAAGGATTGCTTCCGAGTTAGATGCTATTTGAGAGCTATAATAAGATGTCATAATGTGATATAATTTCTTAGTTTATGAGAAATGATATGCATTTGAATAAAGCGTAGTCAAATTACAAGTAATGAAAAGCATAAACAGAGTTTGATTAGATGCTATTCAGAGAGTTTTATTGCAGAAAAGAGGTGCTCACCAGTTAGGTTGTATACAATAAATGATTATTTTACATTTTTGGAACTTTCGACGACATTTCGTTTCGTTGTTACAAATCTAATCCATGTAAATTTAGTACAATATTTTCAATTCTGTAGAATAAGCACTTTTACAGAACAGTTTTGTTTACTCATAATAGTGATTTAACATCCAAAAAGTACACTTTAAGTATGAAAAGTACATTTTTAGAAATAAAAATGTGAGTTTTAAAATACAAAAAAAAATTTAGTTTCCAAAATATAAGTTTTAAAATAAAAAAATCAAGTTTTCCAATTTCCATTTCCAATTTTCATTTCCAATTCAAATAACCCATAATCCGGTTCATTCACAATAGTGATTTCAGCTTCAAAAAGTACACTTATGTATGAAAAGTACATGTTAAGAAACAAAAAAGTAAGTTTTAAACTACAAAATATAAGATTAATTTCTAAAATGTAAGGTTTAAGAATAAAACATCAAGTTTTCGAAACATTTTTATGTAAATTCATTTTCAGTTCAAACAACTCATAATTTGGTTCATTCACAATAGTGATTTAAGATCCAAAAGGTCACTTTAGTATGAAAAGTACATATTAATAAACAAAAATGTAAGTTTTAAAATATAGAAGATAAGTTTAATTTTCAAAATGTAAGTTTTACAATAAAAAATCAAGTTTTCGAAACCATTTTTATATAAATTCATTCCTAATTCAAAATATTCATAATTCGGTTCATTCACAATAGTGATTTAAGCTTCCAATTCAAACAACTCATAATTCGGTTCATTCACAATAGTGATCCAAAGAGTTCACTTTAGTATGAAAAGTACATATTAAGAAACAAAAATGTAAGTTTTAAAATATAAAAGATAAGTTTAATTTCCAAAATGTAAGTTTTACGATGAAAAATCAAGTTTTCGAAACCATTTTTGTGTAAATTCGTTTTCAATTCAAATAATTCAAAATTCGGTATTAATATTAGTGTCCAAACTGCTTAAGTTTAGGCAGACAGCATTCAAAAGAGCCCACAAAAAATTGGCTATAATAAAAAGTTTTCTCAAACTTCTACGGAACGAGGTCGTGGGTGGATATGCCATATCGTGATACTTTTCAATAATGTGTCTTATTATCTCGTCCTTTAGCTGTTGTGATATCGGCGGTTTGTTAACATAGGCCTTACTCTTGAGATAACGCCAAGTCAAGAGGTAGAAAATCTCATGATTTTGGTAGCCAATTGATTTGGCCGTTTCGAGAGATGTTGCGACCTGTGAATATCTTAATAAAGTTATTGTTGAATTAATTGTTAGGCAAATCAACGGTATAGATCGAATTCAGGTCACACAAAATTGGTTATTTTGGTATATATTATATTTTTATAAAAGCGGTATAATTTAATTAGATATGAGCAATCGAAATGTCACTATTTTCGTCCATACTGCAGCTTTATTTTTGGCTGAGCGGCACATGGCAGTACGGAATAATGTTTTTACATCTGCCACCGATTCAATTCTTGTGATTTTTTTTTAACAATTCTTCCAAATATGCTTTTGGTTAAATCAACAACAAACGTTTTTATTTCCGTTTTAGCCCAGCTAACAATTTATTTAAAATTCGGCTGGATATGGTAGAGGAAGGCTGCGCAAGTTTTATGATTATGATTTTGGGCCGCATTCGATTGGAAAGTTGTTTGAATGGTTGATACGAATTCATAACGATAACTTTGGGACAATTCTAAAGCCTGTGCAGATTTGTCATGTAGAATTTGGTCTAATCCTAGGGAAATCCTGAAGAAACTCGGAATGAATTTTGGGTTTAAATATTCGAAATATTCAAATATTCTGGCAATAATCAGAAATTGAGCCCTGCTGCTCTCCAGTTTCGAAAATCTGGCTAACTATCCGAAAATAGTAAACATTTTTTGTGCATTAATTGTGCTTAACCACCTTAGACATCCAGCATTCAATAAATATATAATTATTTTTTTTTTTAAATCACTTGGTGTATGAAAGTTTTTGAGAAAAATTATCAAAATTCAATATTTAAAAATATATTTGTCTGATATAAAACATGTTTGGTATGTAAAAGACTTAAGTAAATTAAAAAAATATTAATTAAATTAAATTAGATTTAGTTTTGTAGCTTTATAGCAAATATTTTGAAAATATTCTTTGATTTTTTTCTTTGTTAGAAGATAAAATTATGTGTGACAATTGGGATGGAAAAAAGACAAAATTCTTATAAACAATGATTATAATAATTGGTTTTAATATACAAAAACAAAAACAAAAGTTTTGTAAAGACTATGCCAAGAAAAATACAGATTTAACTGATATAAATCTATATTATTTGCAGAGAAAATTGCCAAAAAACGTATTCGACAAATTTTCTGGTGAAATTGCAAAAGGAAATGTAGATGCCGAAAACGTCAAAGCAAAATGTTAGCTGAGAGGTTTTAATAAAGGTATTTTATAGATTTCTGAGAATAGAAAATGATCAAAAAATACATGAAGAAAATTTCGAGTTTCGACAAATTTTTTGGTGAAATTGCAAAAGGAAACGCAAATGTTGAAAGCGTCAAAGCAAATTGTTAGCTGAGAGATTTTAATAACTTCATCATGTTAAACTTTCTAATGAAGTTGGCAAATGTATTGAACAGATGTCTGAAAACAGAAAATAATCAAAAAATATATGAAGAAAAATTTCAAGTTTTCGACAAATTTTTTGGTGAAATTGCAAAAGGAAATGCAGATGTTGGAAACGTCAAAGCAAATTGTTTGCTGGGAGGTTCTAATAACTTCATCATATTAAATTTGCTAACGAATTTGGCAAATGTAATAGATTTCTGAAAGAAGGTATTCATTACTTGAGATTTAAGACATATTTTCTTGTACCCTGGATCAGCCTTATTCGAACACCCTTTACTTCTCTATTTCTTTATAGTTTGCACTTAATGTAAAAATTATCTCTTCCTTATCTTTTTAACAAATTTAATTAAATTCCGCATAATGTCAAAGTTTTCACAGAATGTTTTCGTTGTTTTTTTCTTTTTAATTACAGATAATTAACCACAATTTACAAATTTAAAGTCAAAATCATAACAACGCCCCAACAAGCCAATCGCCGACTGCCTCCCCCATAGGCTCACTAGTGGTTTACCTAGCAAAGAAACTCGAAATGAAACGGAGCGTAGCTTGAAAAACGCAATTTTATCTGAAGATGTGGATTGAATGTCAGCCGAGCATACAACATAAAAACGCAGACACAAGAAACGTGACAAATTCCAATATTACCGGTACCAGCTATAAATGCACAACAACAAGGAACTAAATACTTATAAACAAAAACAACTCTAACAGGAGGAAGACGAATAGAAGCAAAAAAAAAAACGACAAAACATTTCATTAAGTGTAATAATATCATAAGAAATGCAAAGAAAATTACATCTACAAAAGAAAAAAAATAATAATAATAACAACAATATCAACAAATTCATAGAGCTAAGAGGCTCAAACCCCAAGCCAACCATTTCATTCATTCATTGATTAAGAAAAGAAAAGAAAAAAAAGAAAAACACGGACTCCTTCCCGTTGGTGTCGTTTGCGCTGTCAGAGTATGTTAAGTTTAGTGGCTTGTAAACAAAGGCTGGCTGTAGGGGAGTGAATGTCTACGAGCGTTTATACGAGCATATAAAAGAGTGAATGAGCGAATGAGTCTGGCGTGAAATTAAATTCCCGATGAAAAGAAAGCTAGAAAGACGGCCGGATAGACGATCGGTCGGTCGCATGGACAGACGTACAGGTTGTTTGAATTAAACAAAAGAAATGGAAACAATAAACTGGTTATTTGGTTGGTTAAGCTCTTCGATGCCCTGTTAGATTCCTCTTCTTTTTGGGAGAAAGAAGACATTTTTGTTAGAGAAAAGGGTAACCAGAGAATCTGCGGCGTTTAAGCATTCAGTAATAACGGCAACAAAAGAAAAAGACGGCTATCAACAAATATATAACCTTTGAAATGACCATAAGCTAAAAGGGCTGGTTTTGTAGTAGTGGTTTACAAAGGAATGGCTTTGCTACAGGGTGTCCGTCTGGAAGGTATACTACTTAGTTTGTTTTTTAATTTTTGATTAAATGAAACAGAATGGATCTTATATTGATAAATGTTTTTTCAATGTACAATGTCAGATAAATGTCCGCCTCTGTTAGTCTCACAAGTGCGAGCGCTTTTGAGCTCTTAAACTCTTTGATGCCCTGCTAGATTCCTCTTCTTTTTGGGAGGAAGAAGACATTTTTGTTAGAGAAAAGGGTAACCAGAGAATCTGCGGCGTTTAAGCATTCAGTAATAACGGCAAAAAAAAAAAAAAAAAAAAAAAAAAGACGGCTTTCAACAAATATATAACCTTTAAGATGACCATAAAATAAAAGAGCTGGTTTTGTAGTAGTGGTTTACAAAGGAATGGCTTTGCTACAGGGTGTCCGTCTGGAAGGTATACTACTTAGTTTGTTTATAATTTTCGATTAAATGAAAGAGAATGGATCTTATATTGATAAATGTTTTTTTTTTAATGTACAATATCAGATAAATGTCCGCCTCTGTTAGTCTCACAAATGCGAGCGCTTTTGAGCTCATTTTTCATTACATTCTTACACATTTTACGCGGTATTTCATTAATTTCATCGCGAATACCTTGTTTGTTGGCATGTTGTTTCTCCCAAAAGATTCACGTAACTTTCTCATCGTCTCAGTAATCGATGATTGATTTTGATAAAATGTTTTAACGATTAAAACACGTTGGTTTATCGAATCTTTTTTCATAATAAATTTGCCACGTCTCTACTTCACGACTGCCAAATATGAACTGTCAAGACTAATGTTCACAAAAATGGCGGTAATACAAAGTAGTATACCTTCCTGACGGACACCCTGTACGTTTAAAGGGGAAGCAAAGCAATGAACTGTATAACAGAAAAGGAACAGAATGTTCAAAAGCTATAGTAAGTGTACATGTATAGATTTAAACTGGGCCTATATTGCAGACGCTTCAGCTCCATCATGGGCTTGCCTGATAATGCCACAGTCTTCGGCATGATTGACATCTATTTTTTCAGACTTTTTCCAAATACTTCTTTAAGAGCTGATATCTTTTCAGCGTCTAAGAAAATACCCATTTATAAAACATCAATTTGCAAAACATCTGAAAGGAGCCTCGAAAAGGAGTCTAAAGTTTGCATGAGTTATTGCAAATAGTTTAAAGCCTCCAGTTTCTCGATATTTACACCTTCACCCGCAGGGATGAAAGTTTCAAAAGTAAAGTTAAACAAAAGACACATAAAGCTATGATTTTGATGAAACTTTTATTTCATTATAATGTTTGGATCTTGCCACTATGTATGAAATACAATATCATTTAAATAATCGCCTCTGGATTGATTTCAACAGTGGTTCCTTTTGAGGTACTTTTCGACCTCTATTTTGCATATCTCGGGGCGTTATGTTGGAGATAACTTCAGCCGTGTTGGTTTTCAAATACTCCAATGTTTAAGGATTATCCGTGTAAAAACAGTCTATAATGAAGACCCACAAAAAAGGCCCAATGACGGCAAATCGCATGATCTTGGTGGCCAATTGGCGTCGCCAAAACGTCACATTACGCTTTCTTGAAACTTCTCATGCAATAAAGCCAAGATCAGTCGTGTTATGTGGCTCGTGACACCATCTTGTTCATAATCTTCAATCGTTTAGTTCATTATGTTCAACTGCAGACCAAAAAAATTCGGTCATAGCACTCAGAATTAAATTGGTAATAGTTCCCCCAGCATCATTTTCGAAAAAATACGGCCTCGTGATACTTGTAGATCATATTATGCACTAAATAGTCACTTTTTCCTGATACAATGTCTTTTTCCACAATCACTTCTGGGTTCTCCGGGCTCCATATGCGACAATTTTGCTGGTTGACATAACCACCGGGTGAGAAATGAGCTTCGTCGTTGGAGAAAATTTTGTACGAAAAATCAACTTGATGCTGCAGCACCCAATCAGCATGACTATGACGTTGTAAATGGTCAGCTGCCTTTGCCAATTGCTGAAAAGCCATGGAATCGACAAATTCAAATCATCTGCCACACTTTCACTAACAAAGGCAAAGTTAAGACAGTTTAACATTGTATAGAGCATAGCGTAATTTATGAATCTCTAGTAATTTCTCCTCCTCTTCCTTTGTCCGAGGAAAAAAACCGAAATACCTAAAATAGAATATTTGCCATACCTCTTGTTAAGGTTTAAAGTACGGTAATAATGGAAAATATAAAATCTGTAATAAAATTTATGAAAGTCCAGGTTTTTATATCAAAATTTTGTGTTTCAGAAACATCATGGATTTCGTTGAAAATGTTGTGTTTTGTAACACCTCAATGTAAGGCTGTGTCTGTTGTAAAACAGTTTTCCTGCGCCACTATTTCTGAGCGTTAGTTTCATTATTGCCATCATGTTCTCCACTTTCCCACAATAAGCTTCTCAGCAAGTGTTATTTCAACTTCAAAACTGGCCCTTATGTCTGAAATGAATGTATTTACATGTTCATTTCTCCACGAGAGCACAAGAAATGTGTAAAAAAAAGATCCCCCAAAAACAAAACAGGAAGCTTTTACAACTGACGACACAAGTTGAAAACCAGGCTAGTCTTTCTGTTGCTTTCTGTTGTTGTTGTTGTATTTTATATTCACTCTTCTTTTTTGTAGACGGTTCAGTCTTTAGATTTCGGTACGGGATAACTCAGTACGAGCCGGTCGTCGTTGCTGTGTGCGTGTGTATTTGATAGTTGGTAGTGGATGCGTGCCAGAAGGCAGAAAGGAAAGACTTAAGACACAAACTCGCTATGTTTTTTCTTGCCGTTGTTGAGCTGCCATCGAACCAAATTTCTTATGTGTGTTTATGTTTTAGAAAGTGAAATTATTATTGGCATTCGCATGTGTTTTAAGTGTAAAGATCATATTTTAGAGCCATTGAAAGCGAATTGATTTTTTCGTACTTCTTCTTAAAGAGAGTTCGTTCAAAGAAGGAACATTAAGTGATATGAAAAAAACTTAATTAAGGAAATATTATGCAAAACAACTTAATTAAGGAAATATTGAAAGCAATCAAAATATTAAAAATTTTAAAATAACCGAAATTTGTAATCAATTATTGAGTAGAAATCAAAAACATTTTACTTAATATGCTTCAAGGGGCCGATTAAATGATCATAAATCAGTAAGTAGGTTTATGATACGATCAGTTAAACAAGAAAATACCATTTACTTATGAGTAAAAAATGTGATATTTAATAAAAAAAAAACGAAAAATAAATATTTCGATAAATATATTAGTACAATAAATTATGAACATTTTTGAATATTAAAACAACAATATAGACATTCTTCTACATAATTCAATGATTTGTTATAAAAATCTCCTAAAAATATCAGCCAGCTATATATACTAAGATATATTAAAAGAAACTAAAACAATATTATGCACTAAAACTGGGTAATAAGTTTAAAGCTATAAAATTTTTAATAAAATTTTTCACGAAAATCCAACAGAACAAATCTACTATCTGTAAACGAAATCAATTAAACTTTTAAATACTGGAAACTTAAACGAAATTATCTTTTCCACTTGTAAAGAACTAAAATAAAATCTACAAAAAAAAAAAAAAATAATTCAACTATCGAAGAAAATATTCATCATTTTATTTTGTGCAAAAGTTAATAACTCAACTCTGAGGAGTCATTATAGCAATTGCGTGACTGAGCATCATCATTTCTTACCTTCGAAATTGTGATTTTTGAAACAAATTCTCTTTTCCACGCTCAACAACACCCAGTGAGACATTATGGAATCGGAGGAAATTACCAAATTGGTGGATGGGGTATATAAGGTGAGTACATATAACAATTATAATTTTGATTTAAATCATATGTTTCTCCTTGAAATTATTATAAATATAATTTAAATAGTTGTTTGATAGGTAAAATCGCAATTTAGAAATGACATTAACTAAATTATATTCAATTTAAGGGTCTTTAAAGTTATTCCTTTTAAATTATTGATTTACGTAGTAAAGAATTATTTTCCGCAAAATGCTGTCGAAATTGAATAGAATAGATAGAATAATAAAATATCTTCTTCTTCCTCTTATGTGGCGACTGGAATAGATAGCCTTATTTATTATACGCCGTCCGTAGAAAATAATTCCAAGCGCTTCGATCTTCTGCGCTTCTCCTCCAATTCGCCACGCCAAGTTTCGATAATATTTCAAAAACCTGGTCTTCCCAACCGAGTTTTGGTTGCCCTCTTCTGCGCCGTCCATCGAGTTCGTTGTCGAAAACTTTCCGTGCCGGAGCATTTGGGTTCATCCGCACAACATGACCCAGCCATCGCAATCGCTGTAAATTAATGCGTTTGACCACGTCGATGTCATTGTTCATGCGACGCCGATACCCTCCATCAACGATAAAAGGTCCATATATTTTTTGGAGTATTTTAATCTCGAAAACTGCCTGCACTGATTCATCCGCTTACGTCATAACCCAGGATTCCGCGCCATATAACAAGACGGGTAGAACTAACGTCTGGTACAGTCGAATTTTTGTTTGTCGAGAGAGGGCTTTATAATTGAATCGCTTGCTTAGTCCGTAGTAACATCTGTTAGCAAGTAGTATTCTCCTCTTTGTCTCCATGCTGACATCATCCGTTTTGTTTACAGCGGAACCGAGGTAGATGGATTCTTCCACCACTTCAAAATTATAGCAGTCAACGTTCACATAGCGTCTCTCTTTGTTTGTTGAAACTAATAACTTTGTTTGGTCCTCATTTACCACCAGACCCATTTCCGCTGCTTCCTTCTCGATGCTTGAGAAGGCTGCAGTAACATCTCGCATATGCAGATGAGTGACAGATGGCTTTTATTAAAGATGGTACCAGACGTGTTAACTGCAGCTTTCCCCATAATCATCTCCAACAGTATGTGAATAAAATATAAGCAATTATTTTATAAAATATTTAGCTAAAATTGAGTAATCGGGATCGGGTGTAATCCGTAACAGACCTAAGTTTTGAGAATGACCCTTGTTTCGAGAATACCCCTAAAATGAATCTGAATTGTGAATAAACGTTATAAATATTATGTTGGAAAATTGAAAATAAAAACATCGTTTAAAAAGCAAACATGGCCACAAAAATTGCTAAGTCATGGCCTATTTTATATTATAAATTAGGTTAGTCTGCAAACGAAGCGTTACACAAAGTAACTATCAGTGGACCGACTTGAAAAATAGTCTACCGAATTAATTTCTAAGAAACAACCCGATAGTGAAACCGTCAAATGTATGCGTGGGAAATGAAACTATTACGGCAATTAACCCTAAAATAATTTCTCAAATATCATCTAAGTTGAATTCAGGAAAAGTAAAAGAAAAATTTTAATTTTCCTTACAATCACCAGCATAAAAATAGGGATATATTAAGTAGAAACTTATTTCAAAGTTTTGCAGATCAAAATTTTGTTAGTTTCGGTAGGGGAAAAACCTGACAATACAAGGACGAAGCGCAGCTCTACAAAAATTGTAATTTTTCTGAATTTTTCCAACAATTTATTCATTTATTTGATTATTTCAAACAATATATAGTGGTGTTGGGCGCATACTGCAAAGATCCATTTCAAATTATATAATTGTTTTTTAGAAACCGAGATAATACAAAAAAAAAAAAAAAACACAAAAGAATTTATTCGGTGTGTAATGCTTGGTACGAGTTCCCTGGCCTGGCACGCCAACTTATATGGTGATGGTCATTATATTGTCTTTTAGACCCCATATCACACGTTACGTAGGTGAAACCAGTTGATTGGGCAGAGATCTCCATGAAAGTTTCGTTTGTTTTCGGTTTTCATATGGCAAACCTATTTAAAAAACTTATAATCTCGTTTCTGATTCATATTAAAATAACACATTTCATTCATTCATTCTTTTTTTACGTAAAACAAACTAGAAACCAAAATTTATTCTGTTTCTCTATCGAAACATAATGAAGCAGATATTTTGTTTCGAGATCCTAAAACAAAAATATAGTTTTAGCTAGTTTTGTTACTTAATCTGAAACAGAACTGAAATCAAATATTGTTTCTTTTCTTGGCACAGGAAAAGACCTGGTGCCAAACTTTGAAAGGTAAAAGTGCTGGAAATAATTTATTTTCTGAATTTAGAATACCAAACTTTCGGAAATTTTCGCATCTTCTCTCACAATTTTTATTTGTTTTCTTTAATTGGAAAAACTTCAAATGAAATACAAGCAAAACGTTCCATAAACTGAATCAGAAGCAAAATTGTTTCTATTTTCGTTTCGCGTGTATGAATCAAAATTAAATTTGTTTGTAATTTTCTTTTGGGTGTATGAAATAGAAACAACATTCAATATACTTTCGATTCGGTTGACAAAATCATAATAGAAATTTTAATTGTTTTTTATTTAAATTAAAGAAACTGAAAAAAAAAATCAAAAATTGTCTTGGATTTGATTTCGTTTCGGTGACGATCCTTGCTAAAAGGACTAGAAAATGTGTATGCTCCACTAAAGCAAGCGTAGCTAGTTTAAAGTATACAAATTCTCACTTCTTACAAATTCTTACTTTATGTTAATGATCAAATGGAACAATTAGATAATGGAATTTATACTGCGTTTCTATTAGCTGATGACATTTTACTGTACTTTAATGGTGATCAAGATTTTCCTGATGCACAGGAGAATAAAATAAATTATTGCCTCGACTGCACTGTGCAATGGACGGTTCATAATTCATTGGTGATTAATCTGTTTAAGAGCGAAGCTATTTCGTATGGCTGCCCAGGTAGTAATGCAGGATATAACATATATTTGGAGCACAGGAGAATTGAGTTTGTTGATAGTTTTAAATGCTTAGGAATTGTGATCGACAATATGCTGAAGGAAAAGAAAGATTACTTTGAAAATATAACCTCCATATATTTAACTGAATTAACTTCTGAAATTTCTTTCCCATCTACGTATATGCTAAAGCTGTCATTGAACCGACCATGTGGCCTAAATCTTATCAATTTTGTTTTATTTGGATTAAGGAAAAGTTCATTAAAACGCAAATACTCTATTAATAGACTTGCTCCTCGTTCTATGTAAAGTCTCACAGCCATTTCATATTTATATGGATAAAAAATAGCAATATCATCAGCATACACAAACATTTTACCTCATAAGTCCATATTTTGCAAGTCATTTATGTACAGAAAAAATAATAAGAGGTCCAATACGCTTCCCGGGAAGACTCCATGCTTCACTGGTTTCAACGTACTTTTACTATTAGCAATTTGTACAAACTGTAGCCGCTTTGTCAAATAGCTTTTAAAGAGAAAAAGTTCTTTGCCATGCACACCACAAAATCTGAGTTTCCGGGGAAAGATTAAATCAAACGCTTTTGACAAATCATAAAAAAAATCCAGCTACACCCCTAAACCTATCATCCAACGACTTACATATGCAATTTTGCACATTAACTGTTGTCTCCTCTGTTCCACAACCAGTTCTAAAACCATATTGAAAATCATTTAACAAATTGCTATCTTGGAGATATGTAAAGAGTTGTGTATGCAAAATATGTTCAAAAACATTTATCTATAATGGACAATATTGATATTGGACGAAATTTCTTAACGGATTTTATGGATTTTTAATATTTCGGGATTAGCTGAACTATAAATTATATCATTAAAAATGTTAACCAAACGCGCAGTCACACTATCAGCACATATCTTGAGAATTTTTGCCGAAATGTTATCATGACCCGATAACATTAACATTTTTCGATATTAAGCTGGAAATGACATTTCTCATTTCATCAAGCGTAGTTATTCTAGCTTGAAATCTGCTATAACAGTTTGTTAGTGTTACCAAGGTAAGACACGAGTTGTATTATTTGTCCTTTTAATTCATTGACTGAATTTACAAAATAAGCATACAACATTTCAGCTTTCTGAGCATTATCCGCAACAAATTTACCATCGTCATTTTTTTATATTGATTTGCTTATCAAATGCTCTTCCAAGTGTCTCATTAATAAAAACCCAAGATTTCCTAGGATCGTTTCTCATATTGGCCAGATTGTCAACATAGTAGTAGTTTATAGAACAATTGTTAGCTATATCAATAATATTGCTAATCCTTTTCAATTTTATCTCAATATTTCTAGTTGACTTTTTCCTTTGCTGCTTTAACAGACACTTTTTAAATGCTGGCAGTTTTTGTAAATTACCTCAATATTAGTTTTACCCCAATATTTCTAGTTGACTTTTTCCTTTGCTGCTTTAACAGACGCTTTTTAAATGCTGGCAGTTTTTGTAAATTACCATTTACCCAAGGAGTGATACGGTCTTTCAAACATATAACTTGTCTTTTTGAACTGTAGAACTGTCCGTAGCATTTTTGACACAACTAATTGAAGCAGCTGTGTCAACCGATGGGTCACCAGTTTATGACAAATCTTAGTTGGTCCAAGTTCTTTTGGTTATCTCAGGCGGTGGCTGGCAATTACGTTGTAATCTGGCCAGTGTGTGCTAAGCACACCGACGAGACTCACGTAAAACCCCCATGAACTCTGTCCCTATCTATTTTATTTTTACAGGATGTATTGCACAAACCATTTTCCTGAAATTCTGTTAAAGTGATGGGTATATCTTGCAAATATGATTGTAAATATGAGTAGAAAGTTTGATTTCGAATGATCATAAATTATTCAATCTATTAACGAAATACTTTTACGTTTAATAAAAGCAATCTTCATAAAATCTCCGATAACTTCCATCAAATGGTAATTTAATCATCCTAAATAAATTTGGCATAACGAGTGTTTTGTGCACCTGTTATTTGGTGATACCACGCCAAAATGCCATTATAGGCTCTAAGTGAAGAGTCACATAAACTTTTCGCAATAAAATGCAATTTTCGCTTATAAACTATAATTTGGCCAAACGGGCTGCTAATGTATTACTTTGCAATAGTGAATGGCTTTAGGCCAATGAACGCGTGTGAACGAACATCTTGCCGTCATTTGCTTTTAATTCATTGCAAGATTTTTGATATTTCTCCATTGAAATTACGAATTTTCTATTTCAAAATTTATATATGAAATTTCAATTTAAATCGTATAAAAGAAAAAAACCTCAAAAAACAAAAATATAGAAAGAAATAAAACATAAAACGTCGTTACGTCGTATTTAAAAACACGTAATTTGTGCTTTCTTAACTGCATGAAGCATGAGGCACTACTGGTATCATCACCAGCAGCAGCCTTAGCTGTTCTCCCTTGAGAGTGATGGTGCGGCATCATCATCATCATCATCATCATCATCATCATCACACTGATCATGTTTCTCGTGATCATCCTCAGCGTGAGTTGGTTATGTAATAAGCATGAAGCTGATAATGTAAACTATCGTTATGATGATGAACGCTAATCATGATTTTCTTTTGCAATTTTGTGGTGCATCCAAAGTATTTTCATTTCATTTTATTTGTTTGCCTTTTCGCAGTTTTTATTTTCACACCATCAACTGGCTGTGATTTTTTAATTCATTTATCACTTGGCGTTTTTTGATGTAATTTTCTTTTATCTTCTTTTCTTATTTGCTGGCATTTCAACAATACCATTATCATCATGAGCATGCTCATCATCACCATTACAGCGTGTAAGATGATCATCAGCGGCATCAGGTGTTTAAGCGCCTTTAAGGCTTAAGTTGTAATCAAAACGCCCGAGGTTTTAAATGTTACCTGCTTTTCTTAAACGTTAACTTGTCATCTCTTTCGATGAGCCAGTTCAGTTATGTTGTCTTCAGGCATTAGATTACAGCCGCCATCATAATGATTTTCTTTTCATTTCTTTTATCCCTCACAACAGGTAGTTACGACTTTTCTTCATTTCATTCGAATTTCTTACGAATTGTGCTCACATTATCAGTTTAATTTCAATATTGTTCCATGATTTTCAACATACCCTCGTTTCGTCTAAGGTCATTTATAATGTTTTGGTTTATCAAGTTCTTTTTTAGGCGTCAATAATTTACATTTTTAAGGAAATACAGTTGAGTTACTGATTTGTCTCGGTTGAGTTAAAGGGAAATGAAATTCAGTTTCTAGACGGATGTTGTGGAAGGAGGAAATAAAAAATTAAAGAAAATGTCGCACAATTTGTGTAATTGTAAAATGAAAAAAGAAAAATTAAATTAGATAGATGTAATTTCAAAGCCAATTTCGGTAGATTTATAACATAATCATCAGTCATGAATCAATAATTCGGTTTTCTATGAATAATTTCTGTGAGAATTTTGGTTTATTATCATTTTGTTGTAACCGATTCCCTTCAAAACTAAAATAGTTTCTATTGGCCAAAATCCAATTCAATCAGGCCACGCCAAAAATATTTATTTTTTAATTTAAGTTGTTTATTTATTGGTGTCAAGATGGATGGATCAGCATACATTTTTGTTGGCATCATATTGAGCTGTTTACCGAACATAAGTTCCCCCACTGTGCAGGTTTTTAAATTTATAAGCGTGTGTCTAAATCTGCATTACCACCGTATGTAAAAAGTATAGCAAAAAGAAATCCATTATTTTGCCAATAGATGTAATTTCGCGTAATTTCTGCATTACGCACATTTTTCACAAAAGCGTCATGGATCGAGTTTCCATATGGGAATCGCTGGCGAATCGCAATAAAAGCGAATGGTGACTGGAGACTAATAGGGAGTCATTGATGTCAACGAATTGTCAATCCTGGTTAATCCTGGATTGATGGTAAGGAAGATTGTATTATGTGTTTAGTGGGATTGACAGGGAATCATCTACAGGGTGATTTTTTAAGATTTAAGTTTTTCAGGTTGGCAGCATTGGTCGGTAACGGCGTCCATACGTAATCTGTCAAAGTAAAAAGTGTACATTATATCCTGCCATTTCATCATGGAAAGACCAACAAACGAGCAACGATTGTAAATCGTGGAAATTTATTATCAAAATTCGTGCCCTGTGACAAATGGGCTTCATTTAATACGACCATTTCATGGTCGTCATAATCGACCTGCTGAATCAACAATTCGTGCTGTTATCTTCAAATTTCGCACCAAATTTATTTTTTTTTGGACATAAAACTATCGATTCGCATGCGTAGAGTGCGTACCGAAGAAAATATTGCAGCCGTAGCGACCAGTGTTAATGACGATCGTGAAATGTCAATTCGTCGCCGTTCTCAGCAACTGGGCATGTGTTACTCGACCACAAGGATTTTTTGTTTTGCTCCAATTGGCTAAGTTGAACTTGGTTGACAAGTGGTTTCATCAGGAATATGATGAATATGTTGAGGGATGAATGTGGTGAGCAGCTTATCTCTTCATTTGGCCCTGTGAGCTGGCCGCCAAGATCTTGCGATTTAACGCCTCTTGATTATTTCTTGTGGAATTATGTTAAGTCGTTAGTCCACGTGGACAAGCCGAACACTATTGAAGCCTTACGGGATAATATATCACGCGTTATTTGTGGAATACAGGCCGAAATGCTCGAAAAAGTGAACCTTCCGAATTCACATTTTGAGACGGAACCGCGGGCAACATTTACGTGAAATTATCTTTAAAAACTAAATGGCAAAGACCAATTTATCGATTCCATTAAAAAAATTTAATATATGATGCAAATTTGAGTATTTTATTCGATTTTTATTACGGCTAAAAATCACCTTTTACTTCAAACAATCACGTAACTATAAAAAAATCCCTATTTTGTTATGCCCATGTGGCAATCCAGAGGGACACGGAGGTCTCATGGTTTAAACCACCAATAAACTGGCACATTTTCCGCCAACCGCCAACCGGACCACTTCACCAATCGCCCTCAAGATACTAATAAAAAAACAAAAAACAAATAATGTAAGTTAACCAAATATTGTGTTTCATCTCCTTCAATACGAGAAACTCTCGTACGTAGACACACCCCGCCAAGAACCTAAGTTCTTCAGCAAACCCTTTAATTTCTCTCGTGGAATCTAAGTTGCAAATGAAATCTTCAGACAAAATCTGACAGATTTAATTCTCAGCAATTATATTTTACAGGATTTGTCGCAGTTTGAGTACATAATCGGCTGCCAATCTACTACACTGATAAAATTCAGTCAATTCGGGTAGAACATAACGCACTCGATAGAAGCTTATGGTAGCTCGATAGGTGTCAATTATTTTGAACACAGGATATGAGAAGTTTAAATTTCAATCATTGCGTATGGATTCATTTCGTCATTGTAGGGTTTTGAGCCATTGTATGAGCTCATCACCACCGGCCTTAAATAACTGCGCCAGTTGGCCATCGGTTCACGCAGTTGTGTTATTCTTAAGCCGCAATATTAGTATACTGACTTTATTTTGTCTACGTGATGGGTGATCTATGACATTGTTTATGCTTTCTCCACTTCCGGGAAAAGTACAAATTCGTTGTAAAAGTTTTCTGCCTTATAGACTTTGGATATCTTAGGCGTATGCAGCATTGCAACATACGAGTAAAGCTTCCCCAACTAAGTATTCATTCAAAAAGTATAGCATTTTCATCACTTTCAATAGCGCATTAAATGCATATTTATCATTCCCAAAGAAACACTTTTATGCCGCTTCCAAATCTAAACAAACTCGGTAGTTCGTATTAAATTGAATTACATTTATACGACTGCCACATAATCACATTTAATAGCAACACAGTTTTGCGGTCTAAACTCGGTTTGAAAACTCTGACTTAAAACGACTGATTTTTCATTGCGATAATAACTCTTATGAAAATGTGAAGAAAATACACCATGAAAAACAGCTTCCTTCCATTGACAAACTCATGTTAAATTTATCATTTTTTCAAATTCATTCATCATTTTAGTTCAATAATTGCGTTGAATTTCAGCGTCTGCGGATGTCCTTATTTTGCTGGATTTCTATGCGCATGTTTTTCGTTGTGCTCAATCTCATGCGTACGGTAGCTTCCATCAAGTGATGACCAGAGTCTACGTTAGCCTTATACAGGGTGGCCCAAAATGACCGAAGTGGTGTGAATTGCTTATAACTTTTTATTTAAGACACATTTTTTTAATTTTTTTTTTAATACAGTAAATTTATGGGGAATATTTTTAGATTAGTTATTAAAAATGACATCCCGCAAGTGGTGGCCATTTTTTGCTTCGCACAAATGTGCTCTTTCCAAAATATTTTCCATGACCTTTCGCAAAATTTCCGGTGTTATGTTGTTAATTTCGTCTCGAATATTGGATTTTAGTTCGTCAATAGTCCTGGGCTTATTAACATAAACTTTCCCTTTTAAATAACCCCAAAGGAAAAAGTCTGGAGCGGTTAAATCCGGGGAACGCGGAGGCCAATTAAAATTGCTTGTACTCGAAATTATTCTTTCACCAAATATGTCGCGTAAAAGAGCCATTGTGGCCCTCGCAGTGTGCGCTGTGGCTCCATCCCGTTGGAACCATATTTGAGGATGGTTTTCCATGGCTGCCTTTACAAAATTTTACAACATGGCCCGATATCGATCAGCATTGATGGAAATGGCAACACCTCGTTCATTTTCAAAAAAATATGGGCCAATGATCCTTTCTGAAGAAACACCGCTCCAAACAGTACACTTAACTGGGTGTAATTGTCATTGATGAAGTGCTCTCGGGTTTTCCGTAGCCCATATCCTACGGTTTTGCTTGTTAACGAACCCATTTAATTGGAAATGGGCTTCGTCACTCATAACCAAGTTATGAATAAAATTAGGATTCTCTTGTGCTTTTTGCTGGAAATAAATTGCATAGTCAAATCGTTGCTGGTAATCTGTCGGTTTCAATTCTTGGACAATTTGAATTTTGTATGGAAACATTCTTATGCTATGCAAAATTCGCTGCAGCGACCCTCTTGAGATGCCAAGTTGTGTCGAACGTCTCCTGGTTGATGTTTGTGGATCCTCCTAAATACTCTCCTGTACCACTTGAATATTGTCATCCGTGTGCACCGTTCGTCGTCTGCCAGCACCAGGAAGGTTCTTTACTGCTCCTTGTTCTCGAAAATTTGCAACAAGACGGTTTATTGCTGACTGAGAGGGTGCAACCCGCACATTAAATTGACGACGGTATGCACGCTGAGTCAACACAATGGACCGTTGATTTACAAAGTAAATTTCAACGATTTGGACACGTTGTTCAGTTGTGTATTGCTCCGTTATAAATTCTCCAAGTCTTCTTTACAAAATACTAAAAAGAAAAGAAAAAAAAAATTATAATAAAAAAGTTATAAGGAATTCACACCACTTCGTTCGTTCTGGGCCACCCTGTACGTCTATTAAGCTGGAAACGAGCCTTTCGTCAATGTGGTTCCAAAGGTGATACGCCCCTTTATAAAAGTACTATCGGAAAAAAATCCATTTCATCATAAGAATCGTGTTTGGATCCATTTTCTGGATTCCATTGGAAATATTGAAATTTTTAATAGACGACAAGATTTCTTAAATTTTTACATTTCTTTGCAACTCTGCCCCTAAAACTTACTTAGTTTTGATAAGTTTTGATGCCATTCGTGCGAATTTTAACAATTATTTTACATTTAGACAAAAGTTATAACCGAATTAACCTTGAATCATCTTTACAATTCAAATGAAAAAAAAAAAACAAAATGAAACCTCAATACTGTATAAATGAATTCAAACAACGTAATTCATTTAAATAATTCCCACGCCTTGATATGTTATAGATCAGATTCAGTTCCCTCCACTGCGGCCAATTTGCCGCTAAACATTGAAAATACTAAAGTCAGTTCATTGAGAGTACCTCGAATGTGAAGTGTAAATATTTAGATGAATAAAAACAGGGTATACTCGTACAAAATAAACGAAAACGAAACTAAAAGTTAAAGTAAATAAATGTTAAGAAACACAGTGGGAGATGTGGCAGAAATGAATGAAAGTAATTGATATTAAACAAATGTTGAGCATTTTTACAAACCAAGCCATTAATTTCTAAATAACACGAATTGAACTAAAAATACATGTTCAAAATGTTTTTATTTACTTATCCAAGTCTGTCTCATCGCCTTCAACGTATTCCTCCAGACATAATAATAAACATATGGCAACGTCGACTGCCAAATGGTCACCTTCATACATGACTTTCAGAGAGCGCTGGAATTTACGTTGAATATTTTGAATCGACTAAAAATAGTGTACCCGTAGCAATTTTTTGAGTTTAACACATAACCAGAATTCATATGGCGCTAAATAAAGCTAACATTGTGAATGTGGAACGATGATAGGTGAGTTTCTGGCGAAAAACTCACGAAGATCCAATTTAGTATGAGATGTAGTATTATCGTGAGACGCAACGTCGGTCTTTTTCAGAATTTTTCCAAATACTTCTTTAGGATATGATATCATTTCAGTGTCCACGAAAAACCAGAAGTCACATGGTGCTAAATGAGGCTAATATTCTGAATGTGGAACGATAATAGAAGATCCAATGTAGTATGAGATGTCGTGTTATCGTGGGGCGCAACGTCGGTTTTTCAGTTTTTTTTTCCAAAAACTTCGTCAGGATATAATATCATTTCAGTGCCCATGAAATTAGCTAGTTATTTTTCATGAATTTTTCCGAAGAGCCAACAGTTGTTTCAATTTATAAAACATTTGTAAGAAGCCTTAAAAAAGGACAAAAGTTCGCTGGAGTTATAAAAGAAACAGCTTAAAGCCTGCAGTTTCTCGTAAGGTAACTGCTTATCCATGTGTCGGTTTCAAAAGTAAAGCTAAATAAAACACACAGAAAGTTATGATTTCGATGACACTTTTATTTCATTATAATTCTTGGACCTTGCCACTATGCACAAAATGCAATGTCATTTAAATGACCGCCTCTGGATTGGTTGCAACAGTGGATCCTTTTGAGGCATTTTCCGAACACTTTTATGCACATTGCGGGCGGTATCTCGGCGATAACTTGACAAATGTTGGTTTTCAAATGCTCTAACGTTTAGCGATTATTCGTGTAAACACGGCCTTTAACGTAGCCCTACAAAAAGGTATAACGGCGTTAAATCGTATGATCTTGGTAGCCAATTGATGTTGCCATATCAGTAGAAACTTTCGGGGTAGTTTTTGACCACTTCCTTGGCAATATCTTGATGAATATTGGTTTTCAAATGCTCCAACGTTTGAAGATTATCCACGTAAATATGGTCTTTGAAGTGGCTCTACAAAAAAGTCTAACGGCGTCAAATCGCATGACCTTGGTGGCCAATTGATGTTGCCATATCAGTAGAAACTTTTGGGGTAGTTTTTGACCACTTTCTTGGCAATATCTTGATGAATATTGGTTTTCAAATGCTCCAACGTTTAAAGATTATCCGCGAAAACATGGTATTTGAAGTGGCTCTACTAAAAAAAAAGTCTAACGAAGTTAAATCGCATGATCTTGATGGCCAAATGACATCGCCAAAACGTGAAATTACACTTTCTGGGCTTCTCATGCAATAAAGTTAAAATCGGTTATGTTGTGTAGCTCTTGGCAAGGTCTTGTTGAAACGATCGTTCAGTTTATAATTTTCAATTGCAGGCCAAAAAAAAAAAAAAATCGGTTATCATACTGCCACAGCCTTTTGAATTATCAATAACGGTTTCTCCAGCGTCAGTTTCGAAAAAATACAGCCTAATGACACCTCTGGGCCATAACGCGCACCAAGCACTAACTGTTGTCGGATGCAATGGCTTCCTCACAATCACTTCTGGGTTTTCCGAGCCCCATATGTGACAATTTTGCTTGTTGACGTAATGAGTGAGAAATGAGCTTCATCGCTGAAGAAAATTTTGTTCAAAACATTAGCATTGGAAGCCTATTGCTGTAGCACCCAATCAGCATATCTACGGTGTAGGGAATGTTCAGCTGACTTCAATCGTTGCAAGAGTTGGACTCTGTATGAATGGAGGTGCACATCCAAATGCAAAATACGCCACAATGAGTCGTAAGATAAGCTAAATAGCTGAGAACGCCATGAAATCGACAATTCCTTCACACTTTCAGTAACAAAAGCGATGTTTTCGGCAGTGTGTACATTGCGATGATGTACAGGCCTGAACGTATCTATAATGTTTCCAGTTTCTTCAAATTTCTTTATAATCCTGCCCATTTCTTGCACAGTAGGCTGATTATGACGACCATAATCACCACGTAATGCACAAAATGTGCCCATGTTTAAATCGCCACGTTTGTAGTAAGTTTTCATTTTTTACGCATTCTTCAGTTGGTAAACAATCTATATCCGTAAATGGCAAACCTTTCACTAAATAAATAACACTTCAGATGATAGGTACTTAACAGCTGACAGCCTTGCCAGCCAGCCTCCCTTTTCCAGAGCAAGATTCAAAATACCTGATGAACTTTTTTAAGGCCTATTAAGTTTTCTTAACACAGATTACGGATATTTCATACACATTTAGTTAATCTTTGATTGAATATCTTTCGCTTAGTTTTCTTAAAATATTAGTTTTATCTCAAATTGCCAGCAGCATAAAATTTTTCGTTGTTATTATGAGACATTAGCAAAGAAAAAAAAAAAAAAACAGAAAAAAATCAGCTTCGTCAGTAGAAGAAAATAAATTGAACTTTCAAATTTATTTAGTTAAAAAAACATTACAAATATGATGTGCAATAACAAGATAAAGAATGTTAAAAGAATCGATATAACATGTGAAGAACACCCCGGCAAAAAGAGAACATCCAGGGAAGTTCTTTAGAATAACTTTTATGTGGTTACGAGTTATTTGCAAGAAATCTTTTTAGAATCGATTTTTTTTTTTTTTGAAAGCAAAAAAAAGTGATTTTCTAAGCACTTTTTTTTAGTAGATTTCCCATTCTATGATAGCGTTTTAAAAATGCTATTTTTTAGCGAAATATTTTAAAAACATTTAAAATAGTTGAAATATTAAACAAATTATTTAGCTTGGAAATGTATAAAATTTTATAAAAATTTAATTTTTTAAAAACATTTAAAAATGGTTGAAATATTAAATAAATTATTTAGGTTTAACCATTTAACTTTTTATAATATTCTTTTCCATCCACGATATGGTCAAGTGGAATGTAGAATTTCATATAAAATTTTATAAAAATTTCATTTTTTAAAAACATTTAAAAATGGTTGAAATATTAAATAAACTATTTACCTTGGAAATTCTTCATATAGCAGTATAAAATTTGGCAAAAATTCCATTCAACATTTTGAAATATTCTTTTTCATGCAACCTTTCACATCACACTCAACTCTACATAGAGCTGTATGCAATTTTATGAAAATTAAATTTAACTTTTTATAATATTCTTTTTCATGCAACCTTCCATTTCAACACCACCCACGATATGGTCAAGTGAAATGTAGAATTTCATATAAAATTTTATAAAAATTTCATTTTTTAAAAACATTTAAAAATGGTTGAAATATTAAATAAACTATTTATCTAGGAAATTCTTCATATAGCTGTATAAAATTTTACAAAAATTCCATTCAACATTTTGAAATATTCTTTTTCATGCAACCTTTCACTTCAACATCAACCACGAAATTGTCAAGTGGAATGTAGAATTTAGTACTGCACACTTGACAAGCTGCGTTGTCAGCTTCAAAACCCAACTCAATTGTTGTTCAAATTCATTTGAGATTTAATAAGCAACAAATACCTGAAATGTTTATGACCAGCAATTTAACACTTTTATGCTAATAGCTTGCATTTATCTACAACAAATATAAAAAAGACATTATTTGCTTAAGTTTGAGGAGGCGGGAGCGGCAGAGGGCTATTGAAAGTCTCATTCAAAATAAATATTTTATTTCCAAGAAACATCATTCATTGCCAGACGTTGCTGTTCAAATTGTTTTGTTCATAAACAATTTCAAGCATTTTAAACATGCAAAGAAAAAAACGCACCGCTCCACCAAACACCCACACAATGGCTGTCTATTGTTCGATGATCAAAGGTTCAAAAAAAAAACAATATTAAGAGATCTCTCGTTAAAAACTTTTCACAATTTTAACATTCCCTTACTTTGTGGTTAAAGTTTGCAATATATACGAGTAAATTTTTTTAAATTTTCTACCAACTAACATTTGTTTCGAAACAAAAATATAATGATTACCGCAGAAACTCTACCCTTTATTATATTACTTTGATTATGAAATCAATTTCAAAAATGTCAACTCATGCACTTTTGTGCAACGGCCCTTCTCGCTTCCTCGTCTCTCTCCCTCTCAGAGATTTGTTCATGAAATCGTCTGCGAAAGGGTTAATAGAAAATGATGTCATGTCATGTTAATTAACGGTTTGAACGTGTCTAACATTTGCAATTTTATCGAAATTAATAGAAATACGATAAATTAACTTCGTTTACAAATTGAAATACGAGTCATTTTGGGGGTGTGGTGTGGTAATGAATGCTTTTGCTAATGATGATTTATAATTTCATTTAAAAAATTTAATTACAATTTTAATTTGAATCCCAAATGAAGTTAGATAAATTGCCTATTTTAAGCGAAAAAAATGTTAGGTTGGAACTTAATATACTCATATGTATTTTAAACTTTGTATTCGTGTTTGGGGTTTTTATTATAACAACATAAATCTGGGAATATTAATTACACTCCTATTTCTTTACCGGTAACTAAGGCAAGCGTACAATTACCACATGTAAGGATTTCAAAAAATTTGCGCAAGACGATTAAAAATGAGAAAAGGAAACATAAATTTGTATCTCCATGTTGAATATAATATCAGAATTTTACGATATCTAAATTAAACGCAATACTAATCGAGAATGGATGCATACCAAATCATCAATTTAGATTGAGAAAAAAAAACATAATACAATCGAACAAACACACAGACTAGTAAATGTCGTTAAAAACGCTTATGAGAAAAAGAAATATTGTTCTGCTCTTTTCATCGACGTTTCTCAAGCCTTCGATAAGGTATGACACGAAGACTTAATACGTAAATTGAGACAAAATTTGGCTGTAAGCACACATAAACTATTAGAAAACTACTTAACTGGCCGAAAATTTGCTCTTAAAGAAGAAAATTTCTTAAGTTCACACCAGCCAATTGAAGCCGGAGTTCCTGAAGATACCTACTCTATATTCAATTTATACATCAAACATGTCAACTAATGACCATATTCATACATCAACATTTGCTGGCGATACAACTTTTCTTAGTTCTCATGAACACCCTCAGGAAGCATCCCGACACTTGCAGAATTACATTCATCACTTGGAAAATTGGCTAAAACAATGGAGAATAAGGGTTAATGAACAGAAATGTACACATATAACATTCACATTGCATAGAGAAACTTGTCCAACTATTCAAATCAACAACCAAACAATAAATCAGCTCCCCATGGTTGAATACAGGGTGGCGCAATAGAACGTGCACATTTAAAAAATATATTAAAAAATAAATACAAAAGGTATGGTTAAAATAAATCTAAGGCATTGTAGAGTAATAAATGGAGTTCATTTATGAAAAATAACATCATCTAAATGGTGACCCTCTCTACGACGGCACTCCGCTAATCGCAAACGAAAATTATTGAAAACTTTCTTCAGTAATACTGGTGTAATGGCTGCCATTTCACCACGGATATTCTCCTTGAGCTGAACGATGTTTCTTGAATTATTACTGTAGACTTTGTGTTTGAGGTATCCCCACAAACAAAAAGTCAAGAGGAGTCAAGTCTGTACTACTTGGGGGCGATGTGATATCACCTCTTTTCGAAATCAGTCTGCCAGGGAACATCATTTGATGCGTGACAGGTAGCTCCATCTTGTTGGAACCAAGTTCTGGAATTCACTATTCTTGAACTTTCAATTTCTGGAACCAAAAATCCGTCCAACATCTCAACATATTCCTCTGCCAGAGATTGCTGCCTATACTGTCACTTTAGGACTATGCAATGGATTCTGGTGTTTGATTTTGGGATTTTCACTGTTCCAGTAACGATAATTTTGATGGCTTACGAACCCATTCATAAGGAAATGAGCCTCGTCAGAGAAAAGGATATTGTCAAAATTGGAAAATCGATTAAGCATTTCATTAGCAAATGCGAGCCTTGCTATGAAGTCAGACTCTTTCAATTCTTGTGTTAATTGCAGCTTATATGGATGCAGTTTAAGATCCAATGTTAAAATTCGTTGCAAACTTCGTCGCGATAATTGTAAGACAGACGATCTCTTGCGAGTCGACATTTGTAAATTTCCTCGTACAGACTCCATAACTCTCTCAACATTGTTTTCGGTCCTAGATGTTCTTGGGCGGCCATTTGCTTGGGGTTTAAATGTTGAACCGGTCTCTTCGAAACGCTTTACCCATATTTTAATTAAATTAGCACTCGGAGCTTCACAAATTCGCCGTAGCCCATATTCAGCACAATATAGTCGCCTAGTAGCAATATATAAACGAGAGTTCTCGTAAAATGGGCGCACGCAAAATGCGCGACGCTTCCCCTCGAAATGATTCATAGCGAGCCCACCAACCCAACGCTCCTCCTCCAATTCGTCACACCAAGTTTCGATAGTATTTCAAAAGCCTGGTCTTTCCAACGGAGTTTTGGTCGTCCTCTTCTGCACCCTCCATTGAGTTCGTTGTCGAAAACTTTCCGTACCGAAGCATTTGGGTCCATTCGCACAACATGACCCAGTCAACGCAAACGCTGTATATTGATGCGTTTGACCACATCGATGTCATTGTTCATGACATGACATTTTCCGGAGCATTTTCCTCCCGAAAACTGCCAGCATTGATTCATCCGCTTGTATCATTAGCCAGGATTCTGCGCCATATAACAAGATAGGTAAAGCCAATGTCTGATGCAGTCGGATTTTTGTTTGTCGAGAGAGGGCTTTGTCATTGAATCGCTTGATTAGCCCGTAATAACATCGGTTAGAAAGCAATACTCTCCTCTTTATCTCCATGCTGACATCATGCGTTTTGTTTATAGCGGAACGAAGTAAACACTTTGTTCGTTGAAATCGATAACTTTGTTTAGTCCTCGTTTACCACCAGACCTATTTTCCCTGCTTCCTTACCGATGCTTGAGAAGGCTACAATAACATCATCAATAAACACTAAACTGATTAAAAAAACTGCATTTCAGTTTTAGATGTTAGCTAAGCTACCTAAGTCGCATCTGTGCCAGCATGTCTTTTAGGCTTCTCAACTAGGTGACTTCTCACTTTAGCTTTCAAGGTGCTTAGAATATGCTTCATGGGGGTCATTTTTTATCATTCCCTTGTGAATATCAATTAGACTAGCGAACAGTTAGAGACACTAAATTAGAAAGGCTTCAAATTATAATTTTAATTAATATTTTGAAGTTTCTTGTCAATTTGTCAGCACATTATTTGGTCAGTGGGTCAGTCTGTATCACATATTAAATTGCTTTAGCTGTTTTTTCTTTTGTTTTATCCAATCTTAAATTAAAAGCTCATAATGTTTCAATTAGATCCAATTATTATTTAACGAAATCAAAACGTAATATCATAATTACAATTAATATTATAAGAGTTAATAATTTACAATGATGTTAACATCAGACATGTTAAATTGTAGCACATTTTCAAATATCAGACTGACGTTATATTTTCATTATATTTGGATCTCGTTAATGATGTTTGGAGGGGATTTTGTTGATGTTGCTTTTGTTGATATTGCTGTAAATTCAAACATGCAATAGTTAAACACAATTTTCATGATTTCCGTTACAAATATGGCTATGTTGTTGCTTCTTTTTCCTACTACATGTAGTATTATGATGTTCGGTGGGTCCCCCCCCCCCCCCATCCAACACCTAACTCAAATTCATATGTCTTCAGTCATTCTTTCACTACCAACCACTCTTCGCCCTGGGCCGTTGTGTATGAATTAACACATTTACTTATTTTTGACGAGAAACTATTGTTGAATATCGCGTGTCTTTGGAGGAAATGAAACTATTCCATTATTACGCGATCTAAACATGTAGCAAAGAAAATGCTAACTTTAGGTCTCAGCCAAATTAGACTCTGATGGGTATTTGCTTACCTAGACACAAGTGTCTAAATCAAGACAACAATGAGAAAGACAAAAGGTCAGACGCTTGGGCAGACTGGCGGCCTGACGAACAGGTAGACATAGTACGTGAAAAAGGGTAATAATACCCTTAACGTGAACGGTAAATTAGGGCAAGGGATTGAAATACTGACCACAGACAATAGACAAGCAGATGAGAGTAAAAGATGGCTATGGAAAGATATTTGCTTGAAACAAAAGTTCCAGTATGGAGCCTTCATCGGAGCGCTACGTTTATTTTTTTGTCTATTTTCTTTGATAAAACATTGAATAATATATTCCAGTAGAAGTATAGGGTGATTTTTTTAAGATTTAAGTTTTTCAGGTTAGGAGCACTGGTTGGTAATGGCGTCATCAAACGTCATCTGTCAAAGTGAAAAGTGTGCAGTATACTCTGTCATTTCATCATGGAAAGACTAATAAACGAGCAACGATTGCAAATCGTTGAAATTCATTATCAAAATTCGTACTCTGTGACAAATGTGCATCGTTTGATACGACCATTTTATGGTCGTCATAATCGATCTGCTGAATCAACAATTCGTGCTGTTATCTCCATATTTCGCAGAAAGTTTACTTTGTTGAGCATAAAACCATCGACCGCATGCGTGCGAGTGCTTACCGAAGAAAATATTGCAGCCGTAGCGGCCAGTGTTAATGACGATCGTGAAATGTCAATTCGTCGCCGTTTTCAGCGATTGGGCATGTGTTACTCAACCACAAGGAATTTTTTTTTTGCCCCAATTGGCTGAGTTGAACTTGGTTGACATGTGGTTTCATCACGACGATGCAACATGACACACTGCTCGTGAAACAATAGATATGTTGAGAGATGAATTTGGTGAGCAGCTTATCTCTCGATTTGGCCCTGCGAGTTGGCCCCCAAGATCTTGCGATTTAACGCCTCTTGATTATTTCTTGTGGGGTTATGTCAAGTCGTTAGTCTGTAGACAAGCCGTACACTATTGATGCCTTACAGGATAACATAACACGCGTTATTCATGGAATACAGGCCGAAATGCTCGAAAAAGTGACGAAAAATTGGACGTTTTGAATGGACATTTTGAGACGGAGCCGCGGACAACCTGTACATGAAATAATCTTTAAAAATTAAGTAGTGTTAATACGAGGGATTGATCGGACCGTGTTTTTATATCATATGAAAGAGAATGCGAAACTCGGGGGGTTGAAGAATGTGATGATTTTCATTTATAGGCAAGGTTTTACCTTTTATTTCTGGGGTTTATAAAATGGAGGTTATTTTACCAAACAGGGACTTTAAACGCTCAACTACGTAGTTTATACATACATCGAATGTAAAATGAGTACTGATGCTTGGGCGATCGCCAGCTGAGAGTTAGAATACCGCTTTATTACGATGCTAGAACGGTGGCGTGAAAGCTCTTTTCTTAGCCTTGGTGGGCGTGTACTTAAAAATTAAAACTTACGACTACCAGGGTAAGGAAAACTATGCACTTAAACAAGTGGCAAAGAACCATTTATCGATTCCAATGAAAAATTGTAATAAATGATGCAAATTTGAGTGTTTTATTCGATTTAAAAAAAAACTACGATTAAAAAATCACCCTATATTACGAAAGCGGTCCCAAAACTAGCCGACTTAACAAAGAAGATACAAAAAGTTAGCTCGATACACTTTTTCCAGCGATAGTTAATATCCTCTATACCCTGTTTACAGTAAGAACTATTGAACTCCTTAAAATAGCCATCAACCGCAAACTCCACCTCTTCGTTGTGGGCAAATATTTTACCACAGAGCCATTTTGTTTAAGTCTGGGAATAGAAAATACACCGAGAGATCTAAATCTTGCAAGAAGACTTGCTTCTTTCAGTTCGTAACACTTTTCCCAGCGATAGTTAATATCTTCTATACCCTGTTAATAGCTCCTCGTAACAGACTTCACCTTTTCATTGTTAGCAAATTTTTTACCACCGAGTAATTTTTTCAAGTTTGAAAGTGGAAAGGGATCTAAATCTTGCAAATAAAGTGCCTGATGAGCAAACAATTCGATCTTTAATTCATTTATTTTGGCCATCGCAATAGTGGATGTGCAAACTGGAACATTGCTTTAATGAAACAACACTTTCTTTTACCCCAAATGTGGCCTTTTTTCAATAACTTCATCATCTAAACTCTGCAATAAATTAGCATAAAATTCACCGTTGATTGATCTTGCTTTCTGAATATAATCAGTAAAAATAATTTAATGCGTATGCCAGAAATCAGATGCCATTACCTTGCCTGCAGATGGAACCGTCTTCATCTTCTTTGGAGACGATTCTCCCATTCCGGTCCACCGCTTTGACTCTTTCTTTGTCTCAGGTGTGAAGTGGTGGATCCATATTTCATTTATAGGTTTAAATCGACGCAAAAAATCGGCTTTATTGCGGTGAAACATTACGAAATAATCTACTGAAACCTCTACACGACACTGTTTGTGCTCTATTGCAAGCAAACGCGGCACCCACATTGTGCACAGCTTTTTCATCTTCAAATCTATGGTCAATATACAATTTATAACACTTTTCGAAATGCCTATCATTTCAGCTAGCTGATTCACCTTCAGCCGACGATCATCCAATATCATTTTGTGGATTTTTTTTAAAAATGTTTGGCATGGACACCTAAATTGATCAATTTGAAAGGTCTCAGTCAAAATCAGTATTAAAGCCGAGCTAGATTCTACTATGGGGGAGTTTGCTCCATCGTTTACGATTGTAAAATATTGGGTATCAGAGTATAAACGAGGCCGTACGAGCTGCCAAGTCCAACACCGTGGTGGTCGACTAATTGAGATATCCACGCCATACACACGGTTAAGAAAATTCACAGTCCTGTTGGTGAAAAATTAATCAGTTAAATTTCACTAGCCTCTCCTGTTGCTAGTTTTGTACAGTCAAGAAAGTTGTGGAAAGATGCTTGAAAAGGTGACAAATCTGAGCAATACGACGAGTTTGATAGGATCACCCATTCAACCTCCCGTAGCTCCAGGCACTTTGTTAGGGCACTCGTATTGTCGTGAGCAATACTGTTCACTTCTGGTCGATTGCCTGCTTCAATTTAGTATGTTATTTGCAGTAGATGTCATAATTGAGTATTTACTGTGATAGAAAACATCTACTTCTATTACAGCAAATACTCAATTATGACATCTACTGCAAATAACTTATTAAATTGTCTTGACATTACTTATTGAAGACTTGAATCCATCCTGTAAAATCTTTTTGGACAATAATTCGGGCTTTGCAACCATTTAGACCGGCTCATTAAGATTCTACCGAGATGATTTTTTTTCGCCTGTTGTTCTCGTGTGTGGGTTTTTATTACCAATCAAGTTTCGGAAGGGAGCAAGTGCTGAAGTGCAAAAGCAAATTCATGATTTTCATGAGTTTAAGGAAATTTTTGATAACGGGTTTAATAGAGCGTGGCTCATTTTCGAATTTCATATTACTGGGATGGAATCATTGAAAGCACTGCTTTGCTATTGCATTCAACATAGTCTTGGGTCCGTAAACAGCTTAATTTTTGTTGCTTTTGCACTTTGGTCTTAACGGTGCTGAAGAATGTATCCAGTACTCTCGTTTGAAATGCTGCAAACCATAAATAGCTGAATCAAACACAAGACTGTCTAAGAACTTTCTGGGAAGCCTAATGTTAACTTTAAAATATTGCACAACATGACCGGAAGAAACATACGCATAAATCATAAAGTGTTTAGAATTTTAAATTTAATTCATCGATATTTCTTAAAATTCTTATTAACTAATGATGAGACATAGCTCTACGAGCTTGACACTCAAATCTATCAGTAATCTTCGGAATGGCACTTTCGAACTTAGCCGAAACCAAA
>JAHXMU010000092.1:3121043-3132902 GCA_019455685.1 Philornis downsi | reverse complement strand
AAGGCCAGATTTATGGAAAGAAATCTCATGGAAACGTATAAATCATAAAGTGTTTAGAATTTTGGACTTAACTCATTGATGTTTCTTAAAATTGTTCATTTCCGGATAAGTTTTTGCTGCAATTTGACATTGCCCAGAGCTATAGTCCACATAGCCTTGACCAAAATGTTTTGATAAAAATGTGAAAGAGATTCACATTCGTTTCCTTTCCTTCTTCTTGCACATACAACACTTCACACTTAGAGTAGCGCAATTTCAATGAAACCTTATAAGCGATTATTCAGAAGGGTTCTCTGCATCCATTCATGCCACAGCTGGATTAAAAATAAAAATGAAAAATAGAGGTGCGTTAAGAATTAGAAAATTAAGCTGTAAATGAGGTAAGAGAAAAAACAATAAGAAAAATGGTAAAACAGAAAACAACAGCAAAACTATGCTAAACCAACATTCGATGGCAACAGATGTACACAGGAGGGTAGACAATAAAATGAAACGAACAGCCAACTACATAAAACTAACAATCATTAAGAGATGGAAGAAAGACAGACGGATATTGGCCGACCATCCACATGAAGAACTTTAGCCTAAATGATGGCATTTAGCCGTAGATGGTTGGCAATAAGAACAGCGACCAGAAGAAGAAGAAGTAAAACAAAAACAGAAAATAAAACAATTTGAAAGGTTTCCTTGTAAAGCCACAAGTACCAACAACAACAACTGCAAAGAAACATAAAAATAAAAGTCACCATTAATGCACGAGATGGAGAAAGAGTGGACAACTATAAATGTGCGATAGTATCACAACTAGGGTGACCAATCAGTAAAAGTACGAGCAGCTATAAATATAAGTTAAAGAAATCCCAAAGAGTTAGGAAAAATATGATTTTAAAGGATAAAGTATGCAAACTCTAGATATTTTATGATTTTTTAGAACGCTATAAGCTCCGCCAATGGAAGAAATTATTTTCTATGGGCGGCGTATAATAGATAAGGATGTCTATTCCGGCCGCCACCTAAGAAGAAGATAAATAAAGGATATCTAAATTAGGCTTGATTTACAATTATTTTTTGTTTTCATTTTATTGCAATAGCATATTGAATTTTACAAATTACCCATTTTCGATCTCGTAAAAACCGTTATATTTTTATAACTACAATTAAAAAAAAAATATGGACTGGAACATTATTGGGATCTCCATTAAATGCCATTACTCACTTTCAAATATAATGCATTTGGTTTTATAAGTATATTTTGCAAAAAAGAATCGAAAATTGATCATTTAAAAAGCCCGCTTTTGAGGGTTTTATAAAATTATTTTTGCCAATAAGTTGACACCACTGTTCTCTATATTGACACAGAGATTAAGCGCAATCTGTCAGTTAGATTGTTTACAGTGTTCAATTTCGATCTCAAATTATTATTAATATTATCTGCCACTTTTACAATGCATTAAAAAATTTAAAACGAAAAATTTTTCCCAAAATTTTGGGAAAAATTTTTCCGAATTTCTGGAAATAATAGAAGACTTTTAATTAGCTGACTTTATCAGTGCTCTCATAAGCAGAGGGGATGTGATGGAAGATTTTTCTCGCTCTTGTCAGCCATCAATGTTTTCAATTTTCATGTGCCGAATTTCTGGAAATAGTAGAATTTTCCCAAATTTTGGACTAGAAATGAAATTTTATGCGTCGAATTTCTGGAAATAATAGAAGACTTTTAATTAACTGACGTCCATCAACGTTTTCAATTTTAATGTGCGAAGTGCCGAAAATAGTAGAAGTATTTTAGTGAATCGACTTTATCATTGCTCTCATAAGCAGTGGGAATGTGATGGAAGATTTTTCTCGCTCTTGTCAGTCATCAATGTTTTCAATTTTCATGTGTCGAATTTCTGGAAATAGTAGAATTTTCCCAAATTTTGTATTGCAAATGAAATTTTATGCGTCGAATTGCTGAAAATAGTAGAAGTCTTTTTGTGAATCGACTTTATCTGTGCTCTCAGAAGTAGTGGTGATGTTTTGGAAGATTTTTCTCGCTCTTTTCGGCCATCTTCTTCAACTTTCATGTGCCGAATTGCTGGAAATAGTAGAAGTCTTTTAGTGAATCGACTTTATCTGTGCTCTCATAAGCAATGGGGATGTGATGGAAGATTTTTCTCACTCTTGTCGGTCATCAACGTCTTTTAATGAATCGAATTTATCAGTGCTCTCATAAGCAGTCGGTCATCAACATTTTCAACCGAAATTAAGCTTGATAAAATAAAGGAAATGGTGACTGAAAATCGGAATTTACGCCTGAGAGAAATATCCGCCAAACTTTCTGTATTTCACGAATCAAATCATATAATTTTACACGATTGTTTGTGCATGAAACGCGTTGTTGCTTGACTAGTTTCAAAAGATCTGAACTTCCTTCAAAAGCTCAATCGCGTAAAGGTCGCTGATGACATGCTGGAGTAAATGAATGCTAATCACACATTCATAAAACATAGAATAACTGATAATGAGACATGGTTCTACGAGTTTGACATTCAAATCTATCAGTAATCTTTGGAATGGTATTTCCGAACTTAGCCAAAATCGAAGAAGACACCAAGAGTCTCAACAATGATGACTGTTCTCCTTGATTATCGCGGTGTGATGCACTCGTATCTCTTGCCAGAGAGTCAGACGGTAAATAAAAAGTACTACGTGGGCGATATGCAATGTTTGAGACATACTGTTTGTCGAGAAAGGCCAGTTTTATGGAAAGAAATCTCATGGCTTTTACATCACGTTGATGCACCATATCTTACGGTGGACAAAAACTTAACAAAAATCATCGAACAATCAGCGTGTTCACCAAATATAGCTCTTGTTGACTATTTCTTTTTCTAAGACTCAAATTACTACTTAAAGGCATCCTTTTTCAGTCTATAGAAGATTCAAAAAAGCAGTTGGCCGTGAGATCGAAAGACTTATGAAAAATGTCGAATGTGAAAATGCGTTTGAAAAATATTTTGAACAGACCTACTTTGAAGCCGATACAATCATTTTAAATGAATAATAAATATTTGGTGTTTAATTGATCTGTTCCCGCCAACTTTACATAAATATAAGTAAAAATAAACCTCTTATTTTTCCATGGCGTTTAGAACTTTATTTAGTATAGTTAGAATAGTTTGATTTAAATTAAATATGCACAGTTTTGTTCGGTGACTAGATGTCAATTTGTCAATTTGGTATTTCCATTATGCTTCTCTCATAGAAACTCTCCCTCCTATTGGCAAAAAAATTGGTACAGCCGATTTTCACAAGCTCCTTTTGGGGAGAATTTTTCACCAGCAAAATAATTCACCATAGACAAGAATAGGTGGTTAACACATGGTGCCATGTCCGAATTATAAGGTGTTGATGGTTCTAAGTTTCTGGAGCCCATGGCGAGTCACTATAGCTGTGTGTGGCCTGGTGTTTTCATGATGGAATATAATTCTTCTCATCTTCCAAAGCTTCTTCTCTCGACCAAAGCTGTTTTCTGCGGACTGTTGAGTTGTTGACAGTACGGGTCTGAACTTAGAGTTTGATCGTAGGGGAACAGCACTTTATAAATGACTCCCTACCTCCAAAATCATCAATCCTAGCTTATCCACACTTTGTGCTGGCTCACCGTCATTCGATCACTACTGTTCACTTGACGTTGTCGCAAGTGGCCTACTTTTTATTGCCATCCACCATTCACTTTAGAAATGGGTCATTTTGTTGCAATTCATCAGCAGTTCTCAGATAGATATCCGGTGCATAAGATTTCTTGCATATAATCGTGTAAAATTCATATATTTATTGTTATTATGTTTATTATTATAATATATTATTACAAATTATTATTGTATTAGGTTTAATCAACAGTTTCCAAATGGTTTTTTCTATTTTGTAGAGAGCTTAGCTCCTTGGCAATCGAAATAGCGCTTAAACAATCTTCTAGAGTTTGGTGCATTATTGGGATTAATATTACTGGAACGGAATCGACGAAACTATAATTGATATAAATGATTTATAAACAATGTTCAAATTTTCTGCCGCCTGGTTTTAGGTTTCTGACTTTATGGCGTATTTTCTCTGATGACGTGCGCTCGAACAATACTAAGTTAAGCTATCACATGATGGTCTAAGTAGTTTTTTTTTGGTACAAAATTTTACCTTATTTATATCGTCTCTTTTTTTAAATGCAACTTTATTATGAAAACATGTTATAAATGATTCATTGAAAGTATTGCCTATCGCTAGCTACTACTTTTTCCCATCTTTCTGGTAAAGCTCGAATTCCGTCACCGTAAAACTGTTCATCTTTTGAGACTATCCACGTATCTAATCATTTTTTGATGTTATCATATGAGTGGAACTGCTGGTCATCCAGACTGTGTGCCATCGAACAGATCGACCGGCGCAATATCTGGAAAATACCGTGGATGGGGAAACTTCCCATTTCAGCGTTTCCAGGTAGGTTTTAACGAGCTTGGCCACGTGAGGCTGAGCATTGTCATGCTGAATAATTACTTTTTCGTGCCTACCCGAAGGTTGTGAAGGTTTCTCGGGCAGAGTTCGGTTTTATCGCATTAATTGAAGTCGATACCGATCTCCAGTGATGCTTTCGCTTCCTACCAAATACAGAGCATAACCTTTGCAGCGTGAATATTCAGCCGAGGCGACGACTGGGCAGCCCCCATCCCATGAGTGTCTTTTTCTTTGGATTTCTGTAATGAGTCCATTTTTCATTACCCGTTTTAATGCGACATAGATTATACTTATACGATAAAGTATATACTTCCTTTTTTGTCGCTGAGACAGTTGATCATATGCGAAAAAACGACGCTCAACGTCCCTTGGCTTCAACTCATAAGGAACCCAAGCTCCTTGCTTTTGAATTATTCCCAATGCATGCAATAGCTTAATAATGGAGTGGCGGGCAACTTCTAATACTGAACCTGCGTTTGACATGGATCCCCATCAAGCGATGCCGTCAATTCGGAGTTTTTGGGAGGTTTTTTGTTTTCCTTCAAAACCACCGTCTTTAAAGCGACGGAACGAAACTCTACACATTGTTTTACTTAAAGCAGCATCTCCGTAAACGTTCTGAAGCTCTCGATGAGCATCAGCTGCCGTTTTCTTCGATTGAAAGAAGAAAATCAATACTTCCCACATGTGACAATTATTTGGCACAAAGTCGTACATATTCGCACAACCAAAATAATATTGTGTCGAGGCGGTACGTTTACCATATGCTTAAGATTGGCTTATGGCGCTTAGGTTATGGTTGAATCGACTAGCAATTACAGCTGGCACCATCTATTGGCAAACAGCGGGAACTTAGTTGCACACCTAATACATAAAATTGAAATTAAAAGTGGCAAATGAAGACCACCCTAACGAGACTATACTTTTGGCCACTTGTGGTTCATTATCATATTGGTTTTCCCAAATTATTTACTTATTGCATATCTTTTTGTCCTACAATTCACATTAATGCTCACCCTAATCAGAATCCAATTTTATACGACCATGCCGGGTATTATACAATATCATACTATGACGTTATGGCCGTATTGTGACCGTCCAACTGGGCTGATTGCTGCTATTCCTTAAATGGTTAAAGCAACCATTAGTAGCGTGTAGCATACGTCGTTTTTTGTGTTCTTTTTGTACAATTTGCCATAATTTACAAATGTAGGCTAATGTTTTTCCCTCTTCATTGCTTATTTTCCTATGTTGTCAAGTCGCCCGTGTGCGTTGTATCGTTGGGTGGCTTTAGGGAAACCCTACATTTTTTAATAGATTTTCTTGGATTTGACACATAAGCTGTGTGTGGTTATGGTTTGAATGAGCTGCTGCTACAAGTGTCCGTTTGTTTGTCGTTGGGGGAGCTTTTCAATATAGTTTTTTCTTTTCTTTTAAATATGTTAACAAATTATAGCTGTTTTAGTTCAATTTTCCTCTTGAACGCAAGTATGCATTAATAATTATTGTGTTTACTTTTTTAGTTGCTGTTGTTTTTCTTTGACTTTTTTCCCTGAGTTTTCTTTGCATTTTCTGCATTTTGTCTTATTAAATAGTCGTTGCGGTTGCGCAAAAAAGGAAGGTGTGTTTTGTGTTGTTTGACGCTGTTTAACTGTGTCAACTCAAGCAGGTTTGTTGCTTAAGTCTTTTGTTCTGTTTGCTTACACTGCCTGGCTCTCGTGCACGGTCTAGTGAGTGAAGTGTTTGAGAATATGTGTGTGTGTGTGTACAGGAATGTCTGTTGCTGTTTATGTATTGTGTTTTTGTTTTATGTTATTGTAATTTGTTGGGTGTCTCTTTCTGGAACAAACGTTAAGGTTGAATTCTTTCGAGAGGAATGGGTCAAAACACAAAGCATGATAATTAATATTTATGATGGCAGCCTGTTTAAAGGGTCAAGTAATCGTTAACATTTGACTTGTTCTAATGGAAAACGTTATATTGAGGTTGAATGAATGAATGAAATGAATGAATGAAAGCTGGAAACATAATGGAAAACTTCTACTTAACTGCATTAAGATAAGAAAATCGTTTGAGGGTTCTTGTAATGCAAATAGAATATTTGGTGTAACGTAGGAATATCTTAAAGCAACAATTATTCTTAAAGACGACATTAAGTTTGGTTCCTAGAAAAAAAACTGTAAAATATGGCGTATTTTCTCTATGATGGTATCCATTTTTTGACGTGCGCTCGAACAATATCAAGCTAAGCTACCACATGGTTGTCTATGTATTTTTTTGTACGCAATTTTACCTTCCTTATTCCGCAACGCAAGATATAGTGTCCTGAAGTCGTTACATTGAGAAAATAATGGAATTATTTTTACTATATTTTGTACATAAAATTTAAATTAAAAGTGGCAAATGAACACCACCCTAATGAGACTCTACTTCCAATTTTAACCCTTTGTGGTTCAATAACATATTGGTTTCCCTAAATTAGTATTTCCATAAAGTCTATTGAAAACGTTTGGTTTCTCCCTACAAAGGTGATGCAACTAAAAGTTTTTTTTGTAATTTACGAAAAATATGTGGTTTAAGTTTTCCATGGTGCTGAAACCAAAAATTTTTCACTGCTTTGCGGTTTAGTTAAAAAAAAAATGAGCGTATTCTTATAATTGAATATAATATTGAAATACTAAATTTACTGGTGACAAGTATTTTGTGTGAATATTTTTCCCAGTTATACTTAAAATACTTAAAATAGACCTGTGGCTTACAGCATAACTTGCAAGTCCATGGTTTTGGTGTTTATGCATTCCACATTTGAAATGGTCAATGCTGGTTTACTATAAAGTAGAACAATTCAAATGTCAATGAACAGTGTGTGTAATAAGGGAACAATTAAACACAATTTAAGCGAAAATTACACAAAATTTCCGTTTTTATATCATTTACCATGAGATAAATTGATATTGCTTTTGTAATAACTTGAAATATTCATGTGAGACCTCATAAAGTATTGATACTCTTGACCGGCATAAGTATGTTCATCCATACTTCCATTCGCGCGTCTTTGGAAAGCATGATAGAGATGGAAGTATGTGAGATCAGTGAATGAAATCTTTAGTAAAAATATTTTATAGTCATAAGCCGCTTAACTTTGAAAATTGTTCCAGTAGGATAAAATTAGACCTACCACTAGAAAAAGGAAAATTGTTCAGATTTTGTCGATAATTTGATCATCTGTCCGGTATTTAAAAACTGCATATTGCGATAGATTATGTACTGAGGAGAGAAACATCCGAATTCATATTATTCCAGAACTGAGCCTAGCTCTAGAAAATTCGGAATTGTTTGGAATTCTTCCTAAAACTGGACTATTTATTCATCAATGAAAAACCATCTATGGTTGTAGTTGATAAACGAGGGTAACAGCCATCTCAGCTCACGTAGTTTTTAAAAGAAAAATGCAAAACTAAAGATGTTCAATGCAAAAAGGATGAAACCAGTATTTAGCTAAGAAAATAACCCATTTTCAAACTACTCACTTATTCGACAACAAAGTCATATATCTTCCACAATACTATGATGCAGTTGTTGCAAGGGAATGTAATCGAATCGACAGAAAAAATCTTATCTATACAACGCTAGAAAAGTTGAAAACTTTTAGAATTTTTGCGGCAATTTTACCGTATATTTGACCATTAAAAGCAACATTTATTAGCAAGTTAGGAGATGCTTGAAAGAGATAGTCCCGCCCATGTAGTGTAGTTTCAATTATGGTCATGGTTATTGAGAAATACTAAAGTATACAAATTTTCTGACGCGATTATTTAATTGGCGCTAAATATAAATATCATTCACAATATTATTGGTGATAGACGCTATAAGAAAGAGAAATCAATCCATTAGAAAAAAAATTTCCCATAGAAAAACTGAGCTCATCTTCAGAACGTGGAAAATTTCAATTATTTTTTCAACAATTTTGCCAATTACAATTTTTTAAGAGAAACACTACAGAATACTCATTTTAACTGGAAAAAAAGAAAAACAAAAATGTGATATAAAGAGTTATCCATTTAGTGCTTCTAAAATTGTCGGTCTGGCAAGGATGTCAGCTGTTAAATACCTGTTATCTGAAATGTTATTTATTTTAGTGCTATCAAAATTGTAGGTCTAGCACGGATGTTAGCCGTTTAATACCTGTCATCTGAAATGTTATTTATTTTGGTGGTTACAAAATTGTCGGTCTGGCAAGGCTGTCAGCTGTTAAATACCTGCCATCTGAAATGTTAGTTATTTTAGTGGTTACAAAATTGTCGGTCTGGCAAGGCTGTCAGCTGTTAAATACCTGCCATCTGAAATGTTATTAATCTAGTGAAAAATTTGCCATTAACAACCGAAGAACGCGTAAAAATATTTAAGACTTATTACAAAAGTAGTGATTCAAACATGGGTTTTCAACCACTTTCAACTGTAGATGTCCTGTTTGGTTGCTACAGCAATAGGCTTCCATTACTGATATTTCGAACAAAATTTTCTTCAGTGATGAAGCTCATTTCTCACTCTGTGATTACGCCAATAAAGAAAATTGTCGCGGAAGTGATTGGGGAAAAGCTATTGTATACGGAAAAGATGAGTGCTTGAGGTGTCATTGAGTGTTATTTTTTTCAAAAATGACGCTGGAGGAACCTCAAAAGGATCCAATCCAGAGGTGGCCATTTAAATGACATTGTATTTCGAACATAATGGCAAGGTCCAAGCATTATAATGATATAAAAGTTTCATCGAGATCATAGTTTTATGTGTGTTCACTTTACTTTTGAAACCTAAAAATGGATAACCCTGTATTAATCACGATCATCTCAATATATTGCCCATGATATGAAATTGGTTCAGCGGGGGAAAAATTTAGCACATACCAGAAGGGAATCCACTTCCAGAAAAATTGCAACTATTCAATATTTTTCCGATAAATTCAAAATGTATTGGTAGACTAAAAGTTGTATATGGTGGCAGTTTATGGAGGATGGAATTTATGAAATTTTTCTCGAAGTTTAATTTAATAAATTATTGAAATATACTAAAAGAGTCGATTTTTCAGTGAAAGGATTGTTAAACAAATGTATTACTCATAAAGAAAAGTATGTTTTTTTGGCATACCCAGTTATATGACCACACATTTGTCAAAAATAGGCGATCTCAAGGTAGTAGGAATAATATTGTTCACACCCACGTCTACGAACTTGGCATTTTCCGGTACTTTTCCCAAAAAGTTGTTTATCAGTTAAATGCAAAACATTGTAGTAATTGATATGTGCGAAAAAGGGTCCCTCTAAGTCATGCATTCCATGAATGGGATATTGAGAGCTTCTCACATTCAGTGAGCTAACACACATTCTAATTTTAGACTGTCTCAATGGGACCTACAGTTTAAAGACGTTAACGAACGTCACAGTTTGAGAAGCATTAACTAGAAGTCTTCGTTCTTTATTCGAAGCCTACGTCAGGCACATCGAGGTGACCGCTGCTTAAATAATGACAAGTGACTGTATGCCAGGTTGAACCGGCGATCATGCGTACAACAGTCGCATGTATCATAATCATCGCACCTCGGTCGGTCACAAGTTGTTCAAGCGGTCGTTCTAATCTTAGCCATGGTTTTCGGAAAAAACTAAAAATAAAAGTTTTTACACGAAAAACTATTAAATTGATGTATCATGATAAGAAAAAGGTACTTCAGGACATGGTCCATTAAAACCAAAATATTGCAGGTGAGGAAAAAAGTCATCCCAACTCGTGCAGTTGCTCAATGGATCGCTCTAAACGTGCCAGTGATGTTGAAATGGAGTAAAAAGAAACAATTATAATTTTCATTGGAAGTTAATCATTGGCACTGTCGACGTATCATATATGTATACGACGACGTGATTCTTTTTCTGGCAATGAATCCGTGCATCGTTCATGCCACTGTCGCATGCAGGTATCATAATTGGGACTAATTAGTCGCGTAAGAAAATGATTGCCGGTACAAGGACTAAGCCTATTTCGTGATTGAGACACATATATATATTCATATCCACGACCATATACAGCGTGGGCCATAAGGGTGTTGGCGGTTTAAATACTCAATTAAAAAAACTACGAAACATAAAAAAAATACATTTGTATTTTTAAAAAGTAGAAGCATGGAAATTTTTAAGACTTAAAAATAATGTTGTCCAAATGGCTTCCCTCGGCTGCCTGACACTCTTGGAACCGAAGTCGCAAATTTTGGAAAACTCGTTGAAAAGTTGTTCTCGGTATTTTGTTGCTTTCCTGAATAATGTTCCTCTTCAACTGCTCTAAATTGGTCGGATTATTCTCGTAGACTACCGATTTGAGGTAGCCCCATAGAAAATAATCGCATGGAGAGAGATCGGGGCTACGTGGGGGCCATTCAATATCCTCCCCTTTTCGAAATGAGTTTTCCAGGAAAAACATTTTTCAGCAGCTCTATGGATACCCTAGCCATATGACATGTGGTCCCATCCTGTTGAAACCACATCGTCGAGGTATTGCCTTGAAGTTCTTGCAAAGCTGGCACCAAAAAGTCTGCTAGCATGTTGCAATAATTGTTCGCTCTAACCGTCATCGCATGCCCTCCTTCGTCCTCAAAAAAGAATGGTCCAATAATACCGGTTGACGTTATCCCAGCCCACACGACAAGCTTAGGGCTGTGAAGTGAATGTTCATGCAATGACAATTTTGCTTGTTCACATGGCCCTTAAGGTGAAAATTGGCCTCATTACTAAAAATCACGTTATTGAAACTGTTGAACCGCTCTAGCATCAAATTGACAAAGTTAAGTCGGTTATTGGCATCATCGAGTTTTAATTCTTGGACTATCTGAATCTTATAAGCCTTCAAATGCAAATGACGTTTCAAAATTCGTCGTGAAGTTGTTCTTTTGACATCCAAAGACTGATTTCTCTTACGTGTTGACTGTTGCGGATTTCGCTGAACTGAAACACGAACACGCTCCACAATGTCGGCTGATCTTGCAGAAACTGGGCGACCACGAACCGTAATTGGTACTGTTGAGTCGGTTGTTTCGAACACTCTGATCTATTTTCGTATCACATTGGCGCTTGGAACTTCACTTAAATCGTGTAAACCGTGTTCATGCCGATACAAACGTCGTGCAGTAATCACTGATTTATTGTTTTCGTAATACGCTCGGACACAAAATGCACGCTGCATTCCCGTGTACAGCTCCATGGCGACTAAATTTCCAGGAAGCGGCGCAGCGAACAACATATCCCCCCGCCACCCCGCGCCGCGCGTTACCGAGAAATTAAAGAATTAAATCGCCAACACTCATATGGTCCACCCTGTATATATATA
>JAHXMU010000092.1:3045698-3120943 GCA_019455685.1 Philornis downsi | reverse complement strand
TATATATATATATATATATATATATATATTTATATATATATATATATATATAAATTGAACTAGTATATTATAAACAGCCACAGAACTATAACCCGTACTTTGATAATAAATTTTTGTACTCGAAACAGATAAAAAAAATATTTTCTAATATTTGTCATATACATATAGTTCTATCGTTGTTTATAATATACTAGTTGAATTTTTTTTATTTATTTTTCACAGCAGGTAAAAATATTTATATACCAAATTTTGATATTTTACGTAATGTATTGCAGCAAATATCAACTAGATTATACAGGAAATCTACATTTAAATATTTTGCGACATTTTAAGGTAAAAAGATAGCAAAAAACCTTTTAACATTTAGAGAAATTTTAATAGAATACATTTATAGAACTTCCGAGAAGAAGTTGAAAAATATAATTAATTGTATAAATTTCTTATTTCTGCAAAGTGTGAAGATCTGCAATTATCTTCAAATCCTTGTGTTAATTCTTGGAATACGATTATGAGCATTTTGTGATTGTAGTTATCATGTAAATTATTAGTAGAGTAGCTCCGATGTAGATTATGTATTGTCATCAGGTTTTTATTTTGAATAATTTGTAGCTTTTTGAGGTTTGTCTTTGCGGTACTTTGATATCAAATTTGACATCCATACGGCATTATCGGCCTTACGCACATATTGTAAATAAGCGTTTTATTTTTATAGTTTAATTTAGATTTCTTTTTTTAACAATGGAAATAATTCTCTTCCATATCCAATCACCTTTGCACATATGTAATTAATATGTTTAATAAAGTTAAATTTTTTACCAAAATATATGCCTAAGTACTTCACTGAATCTTGTAGGCTTATGGTAGTATTAATACTAGTTCAATTAATGTACGATAGGTGGTGCTTGATTCATTACGATAAATATTATGTTTTTATGAAAAATTCAAACATGAACATTACATAATAAAGAACGGAATTGCTTATATCTAAAAGTTTTATTTCAATTCAAAGATTCAACATTTAAGAAAATTCATCCTTCGGTAATGTAAAAAAAGTGTTTTACAAATTCGGAAAGATAGCTTTATCATGTTTGGAGTTTAAATGCTTTAGGTTCTTAAGTTTTATATTAAAATGTTTTTGTTAACTTATTTAAAAAATAAATTTATTATGGTCACCAAAAGAAAATACGTTCTATCTGTTTTAGAATTAACGATGGAATAATAATTTATTAATAAATGTCTAATAATGTATAATAATTTTCGTGAAGTTAAACCATTCTACGATACAAAACGGGAAGTGAAAACAAGCATTTTGTTGACAAGTAACAATAAATACGTACAATGAAACTAACAATTATTTGCCGTACAAAGAAAAGAAAAAATGACAAATTTTCCTGCATTCCATGAATAAGATATGGGAGAAATTCTTATATTCAGTGAGTTCGCATGCATTCTATTTGTAGACTCACTCAATGCAATCGACAGTTTGGCAAATGATTGCGAACGTCACAGTTTGAGAAGCATTTACCCGACTTGTCGATTACTCGAAGTGTTAAGTCGCTCAAATAATGATAGGTGGCTGTATGCGGTATAGAATCCGGCATCATGGAAAACTTACTGTCGCGTTGTGGTCGGTCAAGCGGCATAAAAATAATTTAAAAGGATCATAAACGAATAACATATGCCTCTAAGATGTAGATAATCTTTACAAAATTGAAATTTTTTGTGATTAATTTGTGGATTTTCAGCAAAATAGGATCGTGCTCATTTGCGAGATATGAAAAACAGGAAAGTTATTTCAAACTTAAGTTAATTATATGAAATTTCCTATACTCAATTTCGTTTCATTTTTCAACCTCCTGCTTTTTACCTGGTGAAATCATCACCTTATTCATCTAAGCATCTTAGGTTGCATAAGCCTTTTGTTTATGGCCAATTATATTTCTTTATTATCTATAAATGAAAGGGCTTAAATAACAGAAATAATTAACTATGACAACTTTTTGCAAAATTCAATAACTTTTACGATTAACGGAGACTGTAATTTTTACTGATGTTTGCTATTTTTATTTTCTTATTGTTATAGAACATCTTGGAGAAATTTAATCCCGGAGCACGACAATTAATCACTGCTGGCAAAGGTTATCTGAAATCATTACATGGTGAGATCATTATTGAAATTTCAATAAATACTTGCAACGTCTGGTCATATTTCATTTTGTGCAATACAATAGACTATAATTATGTTAGGAATATAATTACACAAAAAAAAAAAAAATAATAATTAAGAAATACTAATATTGGTTATGCAGGTGCTGCCACATCAGCGCGTATATTCAATGAAGCTCTAGCAAAAATTGCCATGAATGCTCAACATAGTGGAACAAGTGATATAGGTAAGTAGAAAAACGAAATGCATATACATGCAAGATATGAACACAAATGGACAGTGCAGTCTCGCTTAAGTTCACTAGCAATTGACATTATGTTTTCGATTAAGGCAGTAGCTAAATGGTAGAACAGCAATTGGGTAAAATGTTGTTTTAAAAAATTATAAATAATTTCTACAAAAGTTTCTAATTTTTTGAAGAACAAACGTTTTCCTTTGAAAATGGCTTTATTGTTTTTCAAGTTTATGAAACCAATATAATTTTGCATGTTTGCGAAATTAGAAGTAACTTTAAAACATGCATTTTGTACGCTTTAAACACTGATGTGTGGGAAGAAAACAAAGCCAATAGAGTTTCGGTTGCCCTCTTGCCTCTGCCTCTGCGCTACCATCGTGACATCTTCTAGAACGTTGTGGTTTTGTGGTTGCAGCCATGACCCAGCCAACATAATTGCTATGTTTTGCTAAGGTTGACCTCATACTCATATAGCTCTAGATTCATACGACTTTGATATTCTAATATACATATATATTTTAGAGTATTTCTGTCTCGAAGATCCCCATAACTGATTCATTAACTTATAATACAGCAAGATATGATGGCGGTCTCAAATCAACCCAACCTAACAAAGAAGATACCAAAAACTTGGAAAATATTTTCTATATTTTTCAACATAATCTCCTTTTTGCTTAACACACTTTTTTCAGCGATATTCAATAGCTTATAGTAAGACTCCTTAAAATAGCCATCAATTGCAGACTCTACCTCTTCATTGTTGGCAAATCTTTAACCACCGAGCAATTTTTTTAAGCTTGGAAATAGAAAATAGTCCTAGGGAGCTAAATCTAATGAATAAGATGAGTGATGAAGCAATTCAACTTTCCATTTATTAATTTTGGCCACCGTTATAGTAGATGTGTGAAGTGAAGCATTGTCTTGATAAAACAACACTTTCTTTTTCGTCAAATGCAGACTTTTTGCCATAATTTCATCACCTAAACGCTACAATTAATTAACGTAATATTCGCCGTTAGTAGTTTTTCTTTCAGAAGATAATTATTGAAAATAATCCCATGCGCATCCCGAAAAACAGACACCATAACCATGCCTGCAGATGGAACGTCTTCGTCTTTTTCTTTGAACATGATTCTCCCATTCCAGTCCATTGCTTTGACTGTTCCTTTGTTTCAGGTGTGAAGTGGTGGACCCATGTCTCATCCATGGTTATAAATCGAAGCCAAATAATTCAGCTTTATTGCCTGGAAACACCGAGAAACTGAAACTACTCTACTGAAACATCTTTACGACGCTATTTTTTGCTATACCGAAAGCAAGCGCGGCACCCATGTTGCACACAGCTTTCTCATCTTCAAATCTTCGGTCAATATACGATGTACAGTACGTTTTGAAATGCCTATAAACAACGTGATACCTTGAAGCTTAAAACAAATGTTTTATAAGGTTGCCACTTTCCATTAAAATAACTTTTTTCAAACTACCGGCACCATCTATACATCAATTCGTAGAGTTTTGGGACCTCCCTTGTAAATTTTAGCATAAGCAGCATATTAGCTTAGTAAATCCCACTTTTGTGTTTGGCGTTGCAAGTTGTGAGATGCTTGCAAATTTCTCCAAAGGCCCCGTTTCCATTTATTCACAAAAAAATAACAGTCTGAGAGGCCGAAATTGAAAAGACCTTATTAGTATTCTAGGAAAAACTTGTTTATGCGAGGATTATACCATGAATACTATGTCATTTTAGGTAGCTTTGAGTAGAAATCTAGTTCCACTTATTGCCATGCCACTGTTAGATCAGATTCGTTAAGCAAAGACCACCTTTTTCCCTACTTTGGCCAACGAATTTCAGGACGGGGCTTCCTAGCCCCGTTTCTAGTGTTTGGGCTTCAAAGTCACGAGCAGTTAGGAAAATTATGCGAAGGACTCGTTTCCGTTTACCTCAAGCAAATTACAGTCAAAGAGACCAAATTATAAAATCTCTATTAGCATATTAGGAAAAGTTGTTCATGCAAGGACTATACCAAGGAGTGGCCAAATCGATTTGTAGATATCATCGTGTAGATATCGGGTTTCACTTAAGTCATGTTCGTATTTACTTCAAAATTAAACCAACAGGAAATTTTTTACTGGACTGAGTTTAGTAAGCTAAAATTATCTTCCTCCCTACTTTGGCAAACACATAGGATGATTTTTAATCGTGTTTTTTTAAAAATCGAATAAAACACTCAAATTTGCATCATATATTATATATTTGCCATTTAATTTTTAAAGATAATTTCACGTAAATATTGTCCGCAACTCCGTCTCAAAATGTCCATTCGGAAGGACCAATTTTTCGTCACTTTTTCGAGCATTTTGGTCAGTATTCCACGAATAACGCGTGTTATGTTATCCTGTAAGACTTCAATAGTGTTCGGCTTGTCCACATAGACTAACGACTTGACATAACCCCACAAGAAATAATCAAGAGGCGCTAAATCGCAAGATCTTGGGGGCCAACTTACAGGGTCAAATCGAGAGATAAGCTGCTCACCAAATTCATATATCCATTGTTTCACGAGCAGTGTGGCATGTTGCATCGTCCTTCCGTCCGCCGATATAACAGCGGATTTTCATTGAGCTTTTGTAAGACCCAAATTACCAAAAATTCACCAAAAATTAGACGTTGTGATAGGTTATAAGGAAACGGCAGAGTATACCATACACTTTTCACTTTGACAGATGACATTTGGACGCCATTACCAACCAGTGCTGCTAACCTGAAAAACTTAAATCTTTAAAAATCACCCTATATTTTAAGATGAGTAATGTTTTAGCTCGATTCCTAGCTTTAGGGCTTGCAAGTCGTGAACTGGTTGAAAATTCTGCAAACAAAAAAATACATTTCCGTTTATAGAGTAGGAATAACTTTTTCTTGCAAGAAAAACCTTCTATGAGCAGGAAAAACTTGTTCATGCAAGGACTATTCCAATTAGTAGCCTTTTAAATACCTTCCTCTACCAAGTTAAGCAGTCTAGAACCGTTTAACTACACTACAACTCTCCAATTTCACAAACAAATTTTAGGATAAGCGTTTCATTAGTCCTGATCCTGGTTGGAAAACTCCTCAGTGAACTCAAATTAGGAAGACTCTAGAGTACAGTAAAAACACTGGTTTGTTCAAAGATCAAACTAATCTTTTAAAACATTAGAGCTTTTCCTAAATGTTTCTTAAATTTGTATTATTAATTCTATAAGTGATAAAAATATGCGGAGGAAATGACTGATACAAGAAGAAATCATTCCCATTTCGTATATACTCGTATATTAGTAAGGGATTATTCTAATTGAGCGCGGTTGTTAAAAATACTTTAAAATATTATTTTCCTAAAAACAAATCGGATAGGTCAGTGTATTATGTGTGAGAGGAGATCATTGCCGATACAGCCGCGTACCTGACGATGAGTCGGTAAATAGTTCACAGCACTATGAACCGCCAGTGTCACAAATTGTAATAATTTGTCAATACAAGGACTAAATCCACCTCTAGAAATTTTAACATTTATTCATTAACAAAACCAGTATAGGAAGGAAAAACATACATACATACTTATGTATGCACCAGAAGCCTCTCATTTCGTACTATGTTTAATGAAGCCACTCTATTTGTGGGCATAGTTAGTAAGGAGTCTGGTAAGGCTGCCGGTCTGGCAAGGTCGAATCTATTACTCAAAGTGTGGTGAATAATCCGAATTTCAATTCGGAGCGCTATGGTCGTATGATAACCGAATTTTTTTTATCCTGTATTTGAAGATTGTGAACTGGACGATATGTGGACAGTGTCACGAACCACACGATATGGCCGATTTATTGCATGAGAAGTTTCCAGAAAGCGTAATTTAATATTTCGGCAAACGTCAATTGGCCACCAAGACCAAGCGATTTGACATCGTCAAACTTTTTTTGTGGGACTACTTCAAAGACTGTGCTTACGCGGATAGTCTCCAATCGTTGGAGCATTTAAAAACCGATATTCGTCAAATTATCACCGAGATACCGCCTGAAATGTGTGAAATAGTGGTCGAAAATTACCTCAAAAGGATCCATTGAAGAAGAGGCGGTCATTTCATTTTCAAGCATTATAATGAAATAAAAGTTTCATCAAAATCTTTGCTTTATATGTGTTTTATTTAACTTTACGTTTGAAACCGGATAATCCAGTTGAAAAAATACTAAAAATATATTATGACAAATTTCAGTGAATCAATATGTTGCGTACGTGTAGCAGACATTTTTGGCATCCTCTCTTATCTTGCAACGAACCAATACATTATCCACGACACTGTGGACCCCAGTCCATGTTGGAGGGTATATAGGCTTCGGCTTGCATAATCCTTGGCGCCTGTCGAACTCTGGACCTACTTATGTAGGTATCGGACTCAATTTTTGAACGCCAAAATGTGAGAGTAATTTTTATTGTCCCATTAGCTAAAATGATACATCCTCGAGTTTTGTATAGGTTTCGTCGTATTACAACTGCCTTTTTGTCTATTACTTGCCTTAATTGAGTCGGCGCTGTCTACTTAATTGTCTATAAACAATTTTTTGATTATATTATAGCTGATAACATGTCTGGTGTGTGGATTTTTTCTCTTCTATTGTTACAGGTGCGGCTTTACTAAATGTTGTCAGTGTTTACAAAGAAATCCAAGAACAACAAATGAATATTGTAAGTATCGAACACAACGAACGAACAAGTTTTCAGAAATATTCCAAGTATTTTTTTTTTATTTTTATCTAAATGTTCTCCTCTTTGTTGGTTTTTCAGTTGAAAGCTTTTTATGTGGATCTATTAGTGCCATTAGAAACTAATTTGGAAAAGGACACCAAAGTCGTGCAGCATGAACAAAAGAAATTTTTGCAACAGCACAAAGTGCGCATGGAATCATATCAGAAGGCCATAACGACTATGAAGAAACAGCGCAAGAAAAAAGCTAGTCCAGAAAATACCGAAAAAGAGTTGAGAGTAAGTATAGAACTGTATTATTGCAAAAAAGAAAAATACTTCAATTAATAGGCTTGGTTTCGTTACCCGAAACGGATACAAATTAAAGGAATTTGTTTGGTTTCATTGCAATTATCTATAATTTCGATATGCATAAAAACTGTTTGTCTTTGTTAAAACGGTTAATCGGATTTAATTGAGCTTTGCTGCTGCACTTAAAAAAAGTGTTTTGAAAAAAGATTCTGTAATTTTTGGACTGCAGTGGAAGGGGAGTGTCGAAAGTGTATTTAGGTTTATGTTGAAATGAATTTAAATGTTAAAAGATTATACAGGGAGATTTTTTAAGATTTACGTTTTTCATGTTGGCAGCACTGGTTGGTAATGGCGTCCAAACGTCATCTGCCAAAGTAAAAAGTGTACAGTATACTCTGCCATTTCACCATAGAAAGACTAACAAACGAGCAACGATTGCAAATCGTTAAAATATATTTTTAAAATTCGTGCTCTGTGAAAAATGTGCATCGTTTGATACGACGATTTTATAGTCGTCATAATCGACCTGCTGTATCAACAATTCGTGCTGTTATCTCCAAATTTCGCACTAAATTTACTTTATTGGACATAAAACCATCGACTCGCATGCGTAGAGTGCGTACCGAAGAAAATATTGCAGCCGTAGCGACCAGTGTTAATGACGATCGTGAGATGTCAATTCGTCGCCATTCTCAGCGATTGGGCATTACTCAACCACAAGGAAAATTTTACGCGTCGATTTGTGTCTGAAAGCCTATAAAATTCAACTCACGCAAGAATTGAAGCCGAATGACCTACCACAATGCCCAATTTTTGGTGAATGGGCCTTACAAAAGCTCAATGAAAATCCGCTGTTTTATCGAAAAATTGTGTTCAAAATTGTGTTGTGTGAAACAATGGATATGTTGAGGGATGAATTTGGTCAGCAAGCTTATCTCTCGATTTGGCCCTGTGAGGTGGTCCCCAAGATCTTGCAATTTAACACCTCTTGATTATTTATTGTGGGGTTAGTCCACGTGGACAAGCCGAGCACTATTGAAGCCTTACAGGATAACATAGGCGCGTTATTCGTGGAATACAGGCCGAGATGCTCAAAAAAGTGACGAAAAATTGGACTTTCCGAATAGACATTTTGAGACGGAATGGACGGAAAAAAATCACCCTTTACATAAGTATGTTATTACAGGTTTGCCATGTGCAATTCCTTGTACGATAGCTATCCCAAAAGCAATTTTCTAGGACTATATCGATAAGAATCTATACATATCTATTACTAATTGTGAGACAATTAAAATTTTTTTTTTAATTACAAAGTCATGATGGCTTAGAATCGATCCCATATAGAACTCCACTTCAAATTTGTCTCATTATGGATGGGGATCAATGCCATCATCAATAATTGGTGTGATTTCTTAACTTGTGCTTCTTCTGCAGATAGAGAGTGAGAGAACAATTCTTACTATTAACTTTACATTTTAGCTTTTATAAGAGCTTCTTTGCTTCACCTCTAATTCATACGTCTTTCCAATCTTCAATCGAATAGCATCACTATGTAGGACGATTTACAATTGACTGCAACGTTGCCATGCTTCCTCTCGTTGATACGTAGCTGTACAATGTTCAGCTTTCTTCACTGATCACAGTCTATGTTGGTGCCAAGGATCAGAGACACATGGCATGCGTTTTTCCTATGTCTATATGTCATGGTTGCCATTCACTGTCACCGAACGGAAGGGGTTTGGAGTTTTTTCCGTCTCCCACCGGTGAGTGCACTGTATTCTTGCAATGTATAGGTAGTATCGACCGCTCCATCTGCCTGGGGTATCCGTACCTGCAGGTATGTAAAAATGTTCAGTCTGTACTCTTTTGCCACAGGGTGATCAATCCCGGGAAGTATGTTGTATAAATCACAATTTGGTAGTAGCTTTGCTTTCTGCTTTGCTACGCAGCTCCAACCGGTGAGTTTGGCCGGTAACGTGGGGATCAGGAGGCCCCGGAACTGAGTTCTCGCCTGATCATTTGCTGTAGAACCCCTGAAGCATCACGCGGATTGTAGTTGATACCAAAATCGCTGGTAGAGACTTTGTGCTCAAATGTGGGGTTGCATTGCAACCCGGTGCTACAGACCCATAGAGTAGCAGAGGTGGTAAGATAGGCCTTACCTCCGTTAATGGGGATTATGCTCCATACTAGCGTAATCAATTTGGTATCTCCTGGTTGCGAAGAAAGGGTTGACAATTGCGGAGGTACCAAAATTGTCAGCCTATTTTCCTAGATCGTCCAAGTTTTACTTGACTATCCCAGGGGGGTGTTGGCAATCGCATTGTAATATGCCCAGTGTGTAGCACACCGTGGGTAAGGCCTTCACGGCGGGACTCACATGAAACCCTCGTAGACTTCTGCCCAGAACCTGGTTTCTTGTATTTGCACAACCTGGTTTCTTGTATTTTCTGTCAATTAAGCTTGCTATTCATTACCACGTCACCGTGTTTTGATCGACGTATTACTAAGTTGTTTATGGGAATCTTTGCATGGAAGTCTGGCAACGCCGCAGTGCATGTATTCAATTTGAATACGTTGTGAGTGATGTTGCTATGTGGATAGAATTTGTCAGCAGTTAGGCTATGGTTATCGTTCCTTATTATTTTTGAATTAAAATCGCCCAGAACGTAATGACCAATAAAGGCGTCGTTTGTTCCAGGACATTTTTTTTCTTTTCATTTTCTTTTCCTTTTAGTGGGCGTATCCGCATGAATTCGATCGCTTACAGGCTTAAACTGAGAGATAAATTGGCAAGAGAATTAGCCAATTAAAACAAACAAACTACAAAAGATTTTGCTAAATAGCCTTTCAATGTAGTCCACGACATCTGATGGAAACAGAGACTTGAATTCTCAGAAAAGGCTATTGAACGCCAGGCAATTTGTCACACAAGATGCCTGGCGTTACTGTAAAAGATATCGACCAACACGCTTGCGTTAAAGCTGTTGCCAGCTTCTTGAAAAAGACTGGTAAGTTGAAGGTGCCCGATCAAATGGACATGATCAAGACAGCCAAATTCAAGGAATTGGCTCCTTATGATCCTGACTGGTGTGTGTGTTGCGCTTCTATCTTGCGTCATTTGTACCACCGCAGTTCCGCTGGCGTTGGTTCCATTACCAAAACCTATGGTGGTCGCAAACGTAACGGTGTTCGCCCCTCCTACTTCTGCCGCGCCGCTGACGGTGCCGCTCGTAAAGCTTTGCCAGTTTTGGAACACGCCCGCCTTATTGAGAAACATCCCGATGGTGGACGCAAATTGGCACCAATTGGTCAACGTGATTTGGATCGTATTGCCAACCAAATTGTTGTCAAACAACGTGACGCTGCCAAGCAATCTGGTCCCTCTTATCATTTCCAAGTAAATAACATGACCGAGTGAAATAAAAGAAACTTTTTTTTTAATAGAGGTCCCTTTTCTGTATAGATTCCATATATTCCTGGCACATATTATATTTATATTATATATATACATATATATATATACATATTTAGTCGCGGCCTATCACTTGAGCAGTACGGTTGATACCTACCTACCTACCTACAATGTCAAAAATAATTTGCTCTGCTTGTTACAAAAGCATTAATAGAAGCAGTGTGATTGTTTGCAATATTTGCCAAAAAAATTGCATAAGTTCTGTGCAAATATAGACAATGATGGTGCGATCACTGCCCTTTCTAGCTTTGCCAACATTGTTTACAATTGTGATAATTGTTTAATATCTGCTAGTGATTTGGTGAAGAAAGTTAGCTTGTTGTCTAATCAAATTGATGAAATTAAGTTGATGCTCTCTCAATTCATTCCTGTTAATACTGTAAACAACAATGTTCTCAACCAGTCTCATCGGCGTTCTTCTTTGCATCAAACCGGTTCTGAGTGTGCTCCGCGCTCTATGACTGATACTCTCTCTGCTGTAAAGAGTTTAAATAATATGCCTTTGACTGATGGATCGATTTGTTTTGGTGTTGATGATGTTTCTGCTGCATGTTCTGCTAATAATGGTTCGCTTGCTGCTACTATGAATAACGGCTCGCTTGCTGCTTCTGTGAACATTCCTGATGTGGGTGCTGCTGATGCTGTTGTTGATGTTGTGTTAAATGCAAATAATAATGCGTCATCTTTGCCGAATGACGATGTTTTCGCTGGCGCTGTTGGTGACGTTGCGCTAGCTGCTGGTTCTGCTGCTAACATGAAGTGGACTAATGTAACGAAAAGAAAGCAGAATAAACGACGTGTTGTGGTTGGCATGAATGTCAATACAGAGCTGGATGTTGTCACTCAGATGAAATGGGTACATTTATCATCATTTAAAACAACAATGACTGCTGATCGTTTGATAGCATATGTGGGTAATCATTTAAAAATTGATAAGGATTCTATTGCTTGCTATCCATTAATTAAAAAAGATATGATTGTTGATCATCTAAAATACATTAATTTCAAATTAGGAGTGGCTCCGGAGCTATATGATAATCTGTTTAAATCTGAACTGTGGACTGCTAATATTAAGATTCGTCCTTTTAAGTTTTTTCCAAAGAAGAAGCCTCTATCTCACGAAGCTTCGTAATGCCATTAAATTCTAATAATTCGCCTTTGAAAATTTATTATCATAACGTGTCTGGTATGAGGACAAAATCTATGTTAATTTTTCCATTTACATCTCAATGTGATTATGATGTCTATGTATTTGTTGAAACTTGGCTTAATTCGGATTTTTTTAATGAAGAATTTTTTGATACAAAAAAATTTAATGTCTTTCGTAAAGATAGAGATTGTGTTTTAAGTGGCTGCTTGAGAGGTGGTGGTGTGTTAATTGCTGTGAATAGTGCCTTCGTTTCGAAACAATTTGAATTAAGTGATGGCAACTTATTATTGGATCAACTTTGTGTTGAAATTCAATCTATTCAAGGAAATTTTTTTATTTGTGCCTCTTATATTCCGCCAAATAGTTTGGATAGTTTGTATCAGGCTCACTCAAATAACATTTTGCATATTTCAGACAATTTAAATAGTAATGATAAAATGTGTATCTTAGGTGATTTTAATCTAAATAATATTGTTTGGAATGAAGTTCATAACATTGATAAATTTCTTCCATGTAATGTTAATAAGTCGTTTGAAATTGAATTTATTGATGCATTACTTAGTATTGGTCTGCAACAAATTAATAAAGTGTTTAATAAATTAAGGCGTTTGCTAGACTTAGTTTTTGTTAGCAATGACATGTTGTTTTCTGTAGTTAAATGCAAATTTCCTGTTTCTCCTGAAACGGTTCATCATTCTGCAATTTGTATTAATTTACAATTTTATAATTTTTCGAAGTCTCACATTCCTATATTAGCTAATGATTATGACTATAATTCCTGTAACTTTGATTCTTTAAATGAACTACTTTCAGATATCAATTGGCCCGATATTTTAGATAGTAATATTGTCGCTATTTGTTATGATGAATTTTTAAAAATGACAAATTTTATAGTCGAGCATAATATATCTCATATTAAGCCAAAGGTTTATAAATTACCTTGGTACACCAAAGGATTGAAAAAATTAAAAAACTTAAGGAATAAATTTTATAGTAAATTTATGATTTCTAATTCCCCGATTGATGAAAAATATTATATTCATTATATGCGTCAATTTAATTGTTTAAATAAATTTTTGTATAATCAGTATATACTATCGTTTAATGAGTCTTTAAAGGATAATCCAAGACGGTTTTTTTCGTATATAAAGTCAAAAAAAAAACAATTCTTTCATCCCTAAAGGTCTAAAGCATAATAATATTGTTTCAAATTCGGCAGAAGAATCAGTAAACTTATTTAAGAATTTCTTTGAATCAAGTTTTACAAAAGATAACACTGTAAATAATTTTAGTTACTTCGACAATATTGTGCCTTGTGTTGATATTGGGTCTATTGACGTTTCTGATGAGGACATTCTGTCTGCCATTCTTAAGCTCAAAAATTCTTTTAAATCTGATCTGCATGGAATCTCTTCTTTTCTTCTTAAAAAATGCTCAAAAGCTTTTTTAGTTCCTTTAAAAAATTTGTTTCAAAAATCACTTGATTCTGGATATTTTATTCATAAATGGAAAACTGCAACAGTCTTTCCAGTTTTTAAGTCGGGAGATAGAACCTTAGTTACTAATTACAGGCCTATTTCTAAGTTGCCTAACATTGCTAAAGTTTTTGAGCATATTATGCGTGAAAAATTATATTTTTTAATAAAGAGGCATATTAACCCTAATCAGCACGGGTTTTTTTCTGGTCGTTCCACAACTACTAATTTAGCTATTTTTAGTAATTTCTGTTTAAATGAATTTGAAAGTGGTGCTCAAGTAGACACGATATACACGGACTTTTCTAAAGCTTTTGACAGAGTTCGCCATGATATTCTCTTATTTAAGCTTCATAAATTCGGTTTCCACTCCAATGTCTTAAATTGGTTGAAATCGTATTTGGGTAATCGGGTATGTACTGTTTGTATTGATGGTTATTATTCTAGTGCTTATTTTCCTACCTCTGGTGTTCCACAAGGTAGTATTCTTGGGCCTTTATTGTTCAATATTTTTGTTAATGATATTGGTATGTGTTTTAAAAATTCGAAATATCTTATGTATGCAGATGATCTAAAGATTTTTAAATCAATCTACACGTTGAATGATGTTACGTTGTTGCAGGAAGATTTAGATAGGATTGCTATTTGGTCGAAAGCTAATGATTTACCATTCAATACTAATAAATGTTTTAAACTGACATTCCATCGCTGTAGAAATACAATTAATTCATTATATCATATTTATCATGAAATCTTGGAAGAAATTTTTGAATTTTCTGATTTGGGGGTAGTTTTTGACTTCAAATTTACATTCAAAAATCACCTAGATTACATTATACCAAAAGCTTATGCAATGTTTTATTTTATTCGTAGAAATATGTATAAATTCTCTGATCCTTATACAAAAAAAGTTTTGTTCTCTGCTTTTGTACGTTCTAAACTCGAGTATGCATCGGTTATTTGGAATCCTGTTGCATCAATTCATTCTACGCGGATTGAAAAAGTACAGAAAGTGTTTCTAAGGTATGCTTTGTCGTCACTTAACCTTACTTCTCCTTTACCGTCCTATGAAAGGCGCTGTGCATTCATTTCGTTGCAAACTTTGGAGGCCAGAAGGAACATAGCGTCTGTTATGTTTCTTCATGCCGTTGTTTCGGGATATATTGATTGTTCAGATCTACTTGCACTCATACGCTTTAATGCTCCATCTCGCTCTCTCCGTCATATGTATACTTTTAATATTGTTATGCATTCGTCTAATTATATTTGCAATGAGCCCATTAACAGGTCAATGATTTTGTTTAATAGATTCTGCAACAACATTGACCTTTGCCTGCCTCATAATGTCTTTAGGCAATTAGTATGTAATTTATTAAATTAGTTAAGTTATTTACTTTATTTTTGTTAATTAGTTATATAAGATATTTGCTGGTCTGTAAGGATATAATCCATAGACTAAAATAAACAAATGAAATGAAACATATTCTTAACTTTGGTTTCTATACCGTTCGAGGGGGTAGCAAATATATAGAAGGAGTTCTATTTTCTCCCTTCTTTGAATTTCCATAATATACCCTTAGCGAAGGGACTGCCAGCGACCATTAAGGTGACGTAAAAGACAAGTTTCGGTTAAATTTTTTAACCACTTTTATTACATTTATATTACCCAACCAAGCGTCTTCTCGTTTCAACTACCACCAAATGAATGTTAAATGAAATCGTGAGCTGCTTAGGAGTTTCTGAATAGGTTTATTCCTAAGTGAATAAGAGCCAGAGGTTTCATCTATAGCATAAATGTTTCCTTTACAAAAATTTATAGTTCCTCTTCCCGAAAATCAATCACACTACACCACAAGCAAGTTTGTTCTTTAAGTCTTTTGTTTTTTTTTTCTTTAAATGACCGCAAAAGAAGTGTGTAATATTAAACACTTTTCGTGGAAAGTTTGATTCGATGCAATTTGTGTTTTTTCTTTTTTAATGATGCCCTTTCTTCGACCTTTTTAAAATTGATAAGTTCAATACAAATTCTTGCCGGTAGGTGTTTTCTGAGGAAATGAAATATTTCCGCCTCCCAGAATCGTCCAACTTGATCCTGCAGCTTACAATGTATCATTAGTAACATTGTTGCTTAAATATTTCGTTTTTTTGAGCGGTTGCGTAATGAATGCTGTAATTTCATTACTAATTCAGCAGTCCATAAAGTTTCTTTCCTTCTGTTCTTTGCTTTTCAGACCTTACAATTATTGGAGGATCAAAAGAAAAAATTGGATGCATTTTGTGAACAAAGTTATAAAAATGTAAGTACACAAAGCAGGAGCCCACTGACAATTATAGCTAATTAAGGATAAGCTATTGCAACTCTTTGCACACAAATTCCATATGATTAATCCTTCCCCTTTATGTTTTCGTTTTTCTTATGTTTTTCTTCTGCATTTTCGTTTTTTTTTTTTTTTTTGGATTTATATCTCTTTCTTAGGCCATGACTCAAGAACGACGCCGTTACGGTTTCGTTTTGGAACGTCAATGTTCGATAGCCAAGCATTGGATGGCTTATCATACTACTGGCAGACAAGTAATTGATAATCATTTGGAAAATTGGCAAGAAATTGCCACATCACGTGAGATTCTGCCAACGACCGTATATGATGGTAATTCATTGCTGGTAGGCAATAAAAGATTGGTATGTAATCGTTCTCTCCCCTTATTGACTTCTTTGTTTCTGCTTATTTTTGGCTAATGATGTTGCAATCATATTGTTAAATTAACAACTCTTTGTGTGTGTGGTTTGTTTTATTTGTCTTCCTAAACTCATGGTAAAAAAAAAACAGGAACGTCTTAAAGATTCCGAAGATTCCCATGGCAATAGTCCGACATCAAATCAACTGAAGAAATCACGTAGTGTCGATGCACCCTTTGGGGATATGCGATCATTGCACGAATCGAATATGCCGTATACGCAGAATTCATTGCCGCGAGCTAAATCAGATTTCAATTTAAATAGTTCGGTGGCATCGAACACGGTCGCAATGACAGGTGAGTGAAGTAACAGAAAAAAAATGTGAAATTATGAAAGTAATCTTATATGTAGTATGAATATGTTTAGGTGATAATATTATGAAAATAATCAATCACCAAATACTATAAACTACTCCAATTTAAAATGACTCGCACGACATCGTAAATCTCTTGGACTTATCATTGGGTGTAATAGAATACTATAGAAAATCGCAATGAAAATTGCGCATCTAGGAAAGTTAAAAAGGTCCGCTGATCATGATCCATAATTGGTGAAAAAACGGATAAACATTAAGAAATTTAAGATGGACTTGTCGTAGAAGAAATGTTGTTGTTTTTGTCACCATATCCTTTATGCCAATGAAATCTCTTTATATAATTTTTATGACAATTTTATCCTTTTAATCAGCATTCACATAACAAATTAATTGAAATTATTAATGAACAAAACCAAAGAAACCAAAAAAAAAAAGTAAAAAAATAAAAAATACTGAAAATGTTATAAAGCCTTTTTTCATCAGCCCTTTTTGGCGTAATAAAAAAGAGCTTCCCAAGAAACGGAAAATATACTCATATAGCATTTGTGGAAGCTATAGAAATACTATTCTTTGGAATAACTTCTATTTTTTTTTTTTTTTTTTTTTTGTTGGGGTGGTCTTGGTATATACTTTGTTCCATGTAAAAAAACAACAAAAACAGCACAGAAATTTCAGTCCGATGAAGTGGTTCATATACACTTTCACTCAACATCCTTTTGGCATTGATGCAAAGGGTGCAGGCTGTCAGAAGGGACGTGAGAAATCGTTAGGTTCTTTTCGAAAAATGCTCTGAATCAATCATAATCAAAGAAGCAAAATAAGAACATGTTAAGCTCTTTCACTTAGAATCTTACAAAATAGACCAATTTTTCCCATTATCATTTGCACAACTAAATTGACCAAATGCCAGAGAGGGCCACATAAATGCAACATATAAAGTGTGGTAAAAAGAAATCCATAATTTTTGCATGGTAAACGAAGTATAATTACAACTTGCAGTAGTCTTTTACTTACAAATTTTAGAAACGACAAAGTTTACTATTATAAATAGATCAATTTCTTCATTACCATTCGCAGAACTAAGTTGACTTAATGCTTCAAAGATGACGAATTATATTAGATTTAATAATAGTAAGTAATAATAGTAAGTAAAGTAATTGATTGAAAAATATCAAGCTTAGTAAAAAGTAATCCATTATTTTTGCATGATATTGAAAGTTTTACATAGCATAGCTAAAATGATTCGATTTAGATGAAATATGCACAATTTTCTTTAATAACTTGGTGCCATTTTGAAGGTAATTCCTCAAACGTAGAAGCCTTCTCAGCAGAAGCAGTATCCTTCGTTTATATTCGCAAAAACTGGGACAGTCAATTCTTGCGAAGTTCTATTAAGGCGAATTTTTCACCAGCAAAATTGTTTGCCATAGACAGAAAAAGATGGTAATCGCTCGTTGTTAGGTCCAGACTACAAGGCGGATATATAAGGTGATTTTTTAAGATTTACGTTCTTAAGGTTGGCAGCTCTGGTTGGTAATGGCGTCCAAACGTCACCTGTCAAAGTAAAAAGTGTACAGTGCCATTTCATCATGGAAAGACCAACAAACGAGGAACGATTGCAAATCGGCGAAATTTATTATCAAAATGTGCATCGTTTGATACGACCATTTTATGGTCGTCATAATCGACTTGCGGAATCAACAATTCGTGCTGTTATCTCCAAATTTCGCACGAAATTTACTTTGTTGGACATAAAACCATCGACTCGCGTGCGCAGAGTGCGTACCGAAGAAAATATTGCAGCAGTAGAGACCAGTGTTAATGACGATCATGAAATGTCAATTCGTCACCGTTCTCAGCGATTGGGCATGTGTTACTCAACCACAAGGAATTTGTTTTATTGCCCCAATTGGCTGAGTTGAACTTGGTTGACATGTGGTTTCATCAGGAAGGTGCAACATGCCATACTGCTCGTGAAACAATGGATACGTTGAGGGATGAATTTGGTGAGCAAGATCTTGCGATTTAACGCCTCTTGATTATTTCTTGTGGGGTTATGTCAAGTCGTTAGTCTATGTGGACAAGCCGAACACTATTGAATCCTTACAGGATAACATAACACACGTTATTCGTGGAATACCGGCCGAAATGCTCAAAAAGGTGACGAAAAGTTGGACCTTCCATTTTGAGACGGGGCCGCGGAAAACATTTACATGAAATTATCTTCAAAAGTTAATTGGCAAAGACCAATTTATTGATTTCAATAAAAAACTTTAATATATGATGCAAATTTGAGTGTTTTATTCGATTTGTAAAAAAACCAGAATTAAAAAACCTTTCCAACCAAGCTAAAGCTAAAGTTGTCCTAATGGAACACAATTCGTCTCCTATTTGCCAAAATTTGTCATTTTTGTGCGATTGCTGGCTTCAGATAGTTCAATTGTTGACAGTCAGTTTAGTGAATGTTCATGGTGGGGCAGCTCATAGTAAATAATCTCCTGCCAATCGCACCAAACACAGCAAAACTTTCCTGACCTGATTTGTCCACCGTTTGCGCCGACTCATCGCGATTTCACCACAACGATTTCCTCTTGACGTTGTCATCAATAACCCACTTTTCAACACCAGTCATCATCTGCTTCAGAAATTGATCGATTTTGTTGCGATTTAGCAGCGACTGCCAGATGTAAATTCGGTACATGAGCCTTCTTGCCTTAACTCACGTGCCACCCATACATCGAGTTTCTGTTTGTATCCAGCCCTATTCAAATAATCCCGAACATTTTTTTCTCTGTGCAATATTTAGCTCTTGGCCAATTAAAACAGGGCTTATATAGCTGTCGGACTTAATAATTTTTATTATTTTATCGACATTCTTTAAAATTCGATTTCCAAAATGTAGTGCATTTTCGGCATCAAAATTATCGAAATGGAATCAACGAAACCAAACTGGCGCCTGATTGGCTATTACAGTATCAGGGCCACCGATATTTTTGAGTAGTCTGGCTTGCGTTTTCGCGTTTGAAATATGGCGCATTTTCTCTTTGCTGGCGTTCATATTTGATGCACGCTTAATCAATACTGAATCAAACAGTCTCAGTAAATTTGTACAGTACAAAATATGATCTTTAGTGTAACCTGATTGCATTTTTTACAACGCTAGATATAGATTACTGAAGCTATCTATTGGAATAAAACGATCGATTTATTTTCACTATAACATATAATTCTAGGAATATATAAATTAAATTAGATAATTTTGTTGGGAACTACCACGGTTTATCCAAATTTTGTCGGGTATTGTAAGGCAACAAAATTAGCATAAATTTAAGTTACTGCAGTCTACGAATTAGGGATTACAGGTGGAAAATAACATTTCGATAAATCGATAAATTTATATGAGAGGCACTAGAAGGGGCATAGCAACGCCATACATTTTCAGTCTCAGTACTGGGTTTATCGAGCTAACATTAAATGTCAAATTTGACTGAATACTATGCAACCTATTGAAAAATATGAACTTAAGAATATATTGGTTAAATTGGCCAATTCATGGAAAGTACTGAAAGGGGCGTAGTTTATACTACATCTTACAAAGCAACACAATGAACAAAAATTTAGTTGAGCGCAGTCTATTGATTAAAAGTTTTAATTTGGAGAAATTCGTCTATTCGTATGGGAAGCACTGGAAGAAGCGTTCATTTTCTTTTATAGAACTAAGTTTACCAAGTGCATACTGTGTGCCAAATACAGGGTGTCCGTCGGAAAGGTATACTACTTTGCTTTGCCGCCATTTTAGTAAACATTCGTCTTGACAGTTTATATTTGGCAGTTGTGAAGTAGAGACGTGGCTAATTTATTATTCAAAAATATTCGATAAACTAGCGTGTTTTAATCGCTAAAATATTTAATCAAAATCAATCATCGATTACTGTGACGATGAGAAAGTTACGTGAAATTTTTAGAAGAACCAACGCACTATTTATCGTGTAGTGAATGATTTCAAAGAAAGAGGGTCTGTAGCTGATAGGGCCAAGCATGGACCACAACGTCCTACATTATCGGCTGAAAACATTACTGCTGCTCAAGAAAGTGTTCAAAACAATCCATCAACCTCAATTCGACTCCGTGCTCAGGAGCTTGGTCTTCAAAGAACAACTTTGGCCACAATTTTGCACAAGGATTTGCATTTGTTTCCATTTAAGATTCAGTTGACAGAAGAACTTCTTCCACAAGACCATTTACGCCCCTTACATATGCTAATACGATGTTACAGCTGGCCCATGACAACCCCAATTTTCATGAAAAAATCATAATGAATGACGAGGCACATTTTCAATTGAATGGATATGTGATTGAACACAATGGTGGGTTCTGGGCAATGGAAAGCCCTCAAATTATTCATCAGTCACCTTAGCATCCGTTAAGAGTGTCAGCCTGGTGTGCAATTTGGTCAGGAGGAATCATTGGACTTTGCTTCTTTGAAGCTGAAAACGGCGTAAAGATAACTGTCAATGGGAAGCGATATCGTGACACGATTGAAAACCTTTTAACGCCACAACTGCATGCTGTGGGCTTGATTAACATGTGGTATCAACAAGACGGTCCCACGTCGCATACGGCCAGAATTGCAATGAAATTACTGCGAGACCTCTTTTCACAACAAGTTATTTCAAGAAATGGTTATGTTGCTTGGCCTCCACGGTCGCCTGATTTGACTACTCCGGACTTCTTTTGGTGGGGATATCTAAAATTCAAGGTTTATACAAACAAACCTGAAACGCAAACAAAATATTCGTGATGAAATTAATGAAATACCGCATGAAATGTGTGAGAATGTAATGAAAAATGTGCTCAAAAGAGCTCGCATTTGTGAGGCATAATTTCAAACATTAAATAAAACATTTGTCAATATAAGATCCATTCTCTTTTATTTAATCAAAAATTATAAACAAATAAAGTAGTATACTTTCCCGACGGATACCCTGTATAACTGAATTAAAACAAACTCTTCAAAAACATGAGACTAAAAATATAAGCGTTGAACTGGCGTGACTAATCGGTCGATTGATTTGACGGACATTATAAGAAAATATTACAGACAAATATTTTGTTTGCTGGTATCTATGAATTAGAAGTTATAGGGAAAATAGAATTTCAGAAAATCGGTCAGTTTATATAGCAGATACCGGAGGGGAATGAAAATGCAGTCCTTGGTTTACCAAATGCTTAACGTGTACCAAGTTTCACAAAATTAATTGCAACTGGATACAACGTATGGACGTAATATGAATGACGACGCTCGCTCTGGACGCCCCAGCACATCAACAACCGATGAAAATGTTGAGAAAGTGAAAAAAATTGTTATGGAGAATCATTGAATCACAATTAGAGAAGTTGCTGAGGATGTTGGCATATTGGTTGGCTCCTGCCATGCAATCTTTTCGGTCCTTGTTTTACCAAATGCTTAACGTGTACCAAGTTTGGCAGAATTAATTGCAACTGGATACAACGTATGGACATAAGAATACATGGGTTAAATAAAGCATTTGTATGGGAGGTATTGAAAGGGGCTTAGTTTATCGATCAAAATTTTGTCAGATTTTACTAAGACTTACAAATTAATATAATTGATATCGACTGTTATTAATAAATCATAATTTGTTTATCTCCCCATTCCGATTTGTACTAACGCAATTGCTATACCTAATCCAGCTAACGACCACACCGACAATGGCCACTGGGATCAACGTACCGTAGTCAAAGCCTTATATGCCTACATGCCTTCCGGTGAGAATCAATTGCCGTTCGAAGAGGGCGATCGCATTGCTCTGGTGGGTAGCAAAGCCAAAGGCTGGCAATTTGGTGAAAATCTACGTACCCAAATGTTTGGCTGGTTCCCCATAGCCTACACTAATGCCGAACTGATTGTCGAAAGTAAAATGAAATCCGATAGGGAGCATGGAAGTCGTACCGAACGTTATGAAAGTATGCATTACGAACGTAATGGAGGTGGTGGATCAGGCATGCGTAACAGTTATCACGAACAATATTTGGAATCGCAAACGGAAATGGATAATAATGATATCCCATATCGACGTGATAGGACAGAGGAGACATCACCAACACGCATGTTTGGTGATACATTTAGGAATCAAAAGAAGGTGAGTAAGGCTGGGAAGAGTAGAGTATTATATTACGAATGTATGTGTTCATTTTTAGTATCGTCCTTCGGCTGGTGGTAATCCACGTCCGGGTCCTCCTCCGACTTTGCCAGCCCCAGTGCCTTCTGCGGTCAACGGTTCACGCATGTTGAATTCATCACAAAGCTTTTGTGCTCCCAATGGCAGTCAAATGGCTATTGAGAGACGCAAGCAAAAAATACAGAATGGCAATCAGATAACACATGTAAATTTTGGATTTAATTTGTACGCTGTAAATCGATTTACTATAAAGTTTTCTTTTTTTCCTTAGCAATCTTCTATGAATCAAATGAAACCGGCCACTGCCGCCAAAACTTCGTTGCATAGCAGTAACGATAGTGGTTTTGCCAACGAGCCTCCGCCACAACCGGAAGTGGACTATTCCGATGACGAACAGCCAACTAACCGCGTACCCATACGGTGAGTGAGAGGAACTTGTTGGAACTTGTTGTCAAGTAAGCTGAAAAGGACTTAAATGAGCAGGACTTGTTTTAATTACAAACAGGAAAGATTTGGAATGATAACCGAAGAGTATTGAAAGATGAGTTTAGATGAGTTGAGTTGAGGATTGGTAAAGTTGAGCCCTCCAAATTATTGCATCCTTATAATCAAGCTAAGAGATGAATAGAAAAAAAAACTAGATCTGAGGACTTAAAATCGGTAAATTCTGCAAGTTGTCCGAAAGTGTAGATAAATTATTAATTACAATATTAAGCCTACTTTTGCCAAGCATCGCATAGTAATTAGAAAAAAATTCTAAACGCTTCGGCCTGCTGTGCTTTTTCTCAAATTCGTTATACAAAGTCTCACAAACCTAGTCCTGCGAAAGGAGTTTTAGTCGCCCTCTTCTGCGGTGCCTATCGAATTTGTTATACCTTTCGAGCGGGAGCCAAATTATATGAATAACATAACTCAGACAGTGATATTGCTATATTTCCATATACTGGAGCATCTCGTCATCTGCACCCAGCTTGTATGACTCATGATTTATCTCTTTTAACGAGATTGCATAGTATTTTTTTCTCGAAGACTCTCAGAGAAGATTCGTGTATTTGCTTCGTTGGTCAAGATTATGCGCTGTACAGCATGATGATTGGGACTGATAGCAACTAATATTACCGAAAGTTATAGTGGTCAAATAAATTGGTTTATTCCCGTTTATGGTTCAATTCAGTTTTGCAAACTCATTCTCAATGCTTGAGAAGGCTGCAGCGGCATATTACAACATGCGACTGGTGACATCAATATCACCATCGTATACATACAAGTATCATGTGGATTTTGTTGAAGACGGTGCCACTATCCCTACTATACTATACTATACTATACTACATATATAAGTATGTTGAAGAGATTGTGCGATAGATTATCGTCTTATCTATTGCCTCTATCTTTTTTCACTAAAAACTTCGCGCCGATCAGCTTCGTCCAAGAAAGATATCTAGACCATTTAACTCTGGGCTCCAAATAACTCTTTCTATTTTTGTTAAGTCTGCTCCAAGCCTTATCGTAATAAATGGTGTCCCAACAAGAACGCAAGATTTAAATTTTAAATAAAACACAGATATTTAAAAAAAAAATCGTGAAACTTTAGACAGAATGAGGTTATGTATGGAACAACACATCGGGCAGAGGGCCGCCGCGGCTTTACTGGCACACACGCGATCTTTTAATGAAATTTTCAATGACCGTTTTGTATAAATGCTGCGGTATTTCATTAATGTAGCATCCAATTTCCTCTTTTAAGACTTGAGTCGTCGTCGGCTTATTCGCGTAAACCATCGACTTCAAAAAACCACAAAGAAAAAAGTCTATTGGTGATAAATCGCACGATCTAGGCGGCCAATTTTGGTCCCCAAAACGCGAAATGACTGATGCAGCAATTGAATTGTTTCTCTGCCTGTATGACATGTGGCGCCGTCTTGTTAAAACCACATGCTCTCCACATTCATTTCTTCAATTCTATGCAAGAAACAACTGATTACCATTTCACGATACCGAACACCATTGACTGTTTGCGCTTGAGATGTCTCATTTTCAAAAAAAAAAAAAAAAAAAACTACAATGATTCCTCCAGCCCAAAATCCACACCAGTGATCCAGCGACACGTTGAGGATGCATTTGCTTCTCGTGAATCACTCAAGGATTTTCCTCACCCCAATTGCGACAATTCTGCCTATTGACAAAGCCATCGTGGAAACCATAGAAATGGGCTTCATCACTGAAGATGATTTTATCGACAAAATCAGCATTTTCATGTTGTCTCTCTAATACCCAATTAACGAATTTCCTTCGCTGTCCATGGTCAGCTGGCTTCAGTTCCTGAGTCAATTGAATTTTTTATGCATGAAGATGCAAATCTTTCGTCAATATTCGCTTCATAGTGGATTTGGAGACACCAATTTGGAGACATCAATTGCGCGAATTGAGGTGGATAGAGTTTGAGTGACATCATCACGTACAACTGCGACATTTTCGGTTAATCGACCTGGACGAAGGCGCGTTGTTGTCTTTACATCACTAACAGATCGATTTTTGGCAAATTTATCCATTAATCTCTTTACAGTTGACTCTTTTGGAGCATTATTGTGACCCCAAATTGATCGCAATTTGGGAACTGTAGCCGCAAAACTTTCACCATTTTGGTAAAAAAAATTTCACAATGAGAATGCGTTGTTCATTCTTGTAGCGCTCCATTTTTACTAACCTCGTACCTTCTACTAGCAAACAATAACTATTGTTCAAATGTCAAACAATGACACTCTTGTTGGGACACCCTTTATAAACATCTGGTAAGCTAGTTATCGCCCTCTCTAAAGACGTAGGGGCTGCAAATTATTCTTTCTCTGTCACAAAACCAAATTTGTTATTATTTTTAGGAAGAATTAGCAATAGAGCCATTTGACAAAACAGATCTTAGTACATGAGCTCTGGAGCAAGATTCTTTTTAATATAATCCAAACCTATACTCCTACGACCCTTTTGCCGTTTTCTGCTCTCTCAAGTGATACATATGCTCGGCTCATGGATATTTGCAAAACAGTCAGGATCTTAGAGTCTGAAAAAGGGCTATTGGGAAACAGTCGATAGCTCTATATGTTGCTTTGGCATTTTCAGAAAGAGCGGTGAAGAATCGCTGCCTTAAAAAGGCTGAAAACCACAAAAGCGCTTTCGTTTTTTTTTTAGAGACAGCTCACGGATCTTTGTGAAGCAGCCAAGAGCCACATTTAGTGCTCATTCAGAAAGAGTCATAATGAAAGTGTCACTTGAAAGGGTCCAGAGTTAGAAAAAGATATGGATATACAATACATTCATTAAATTTTAAATATTACGACCCCTGTAGTCGGCTAGACTGTAACAATGGTCATTTCATTAGGAAAACAAGCTTAGTCCATATGGTATGTATGAAAAGAGGGCACCTTATACATTGTGAAACACTTTTTGTTGTGAATAGTTTATAAGCTTCGGTCTGACCGAGGTTCTAGCGTGTGTCCAACTTTAAGCCAGTCCTCCTGCTGATTTGATTTTGGTTTGATTTTTAATAAATCGTTCAGACGTATCTGCCATAAGTTCTCCCTCTAAGACTCAGTTAAAATTGACAGCTAAATCTGGCAAATCTAATCAAATTTAACGCATTTTGCAAAAGTTGCCAAATATTTAGAATAAAATAATTTCTGATGTGGCCTCGTCTTTAGGCTTACCATTTGGCAACGGTTTATTGAAAATTTCTGTAATCTTGAGACCTCGTTCTCATTGTCAATTACGTTAGTCTTCGAAAATTATTTCCTCATTTCTCATAATCCTTAAAACTACGCTGTTTAGAATATGAGATTAGAATATGAGATATTAGCACATTTAATATAAACACAAAGTTGTCTTTTTATAACGTTTATTATAAGATCTCTTTTAAGTCCTTTTCTCCGCCGATAACTATCTAACCTCGGTCTCATTTTTAAACTTAAAACTTTAGTTTTCGTTTGTCAATAACCCCCTTTAATTAGTGGTCGATTAGTTCATTCGTTCATTTCCCTAAGTTTCCCTTGTACCCATTTAATTTTCGCTATTTTTTTGTATTCTTTCTTTTTGTGTTTATTTTCATATTTTGTACGCATCATTTTTTGTTTACCCATAATTTAACGCTATAACACCACCACCACCACCTATCTAACCGCGCGTCCATCCTAACGCACCAAAATCCAAACGCTAGTAGTCGTCGAGCTGACACCAATACTCACATCTCGACCAATCGGGAAATCGCTTCGTGGACCTTGAACCGTAACTTCCGCAGCAGTATAGACAGTCAAATTGACGATCGCAGCTTGAAGACACTTAATCGTAATACAGGCAAAATGCGTTACGATTTGATAGCCAGTGACGATGAAATCCTGCAGGCCTCCTCGTCGGGTATTAAACGCACCAAGTCCTTCTGGAAATTTGGTGGCGGCCGAGCGGAGGATATCTTGGCGGGCATGTCGCTGTGGCAGCATCGTGATTTGGTGGCCGCTCCCAATGTGGAGGAGTTGAGAGATGAAGGTTATCGCACCACTAGCAGTAAAATGGAAAGTGAACGAGAAATGGAGAGAAATGACAGTACTTTGACCAAGGCCAATTCAAATCATTCATCGTCCTCGCAAGAAAAGAGGGGCCGTAAGGACAGCATCACCAGTCTGGAAATGTATGACGAAGATGAAAATATTTATGGCCTCACGCCCATGGTACGTGAGCCTATGCCAAATCGCAATGGCGGTAACAATTTTACACCCAAATCTCGCATGAAAATCATGAAAACCATTGAAATTGATATCGAAAATCCCGGGGAAAACGAACGTTTGAGTACCATAAAAAGAAATCAAAAGGAATATCGCGAAAGTATGAACAATCGCAATTCCATGAGTGAGGCCAAGAAACAAAACGCCCTGGGCAACCGTAACTCCAGCTCGGGCAACAACAAAAAGTCATATGACAACAAAATCTCCAATATGGCGGGACAACAGAATAAACAGTCACAGAATACCCAGAGCCGCAATCAGCAGCCTTCTTCCCAGCAACAAACGGCCGATCAGTTCCCCTCCACCGAAAGTGAGGCAGGCGAAAGTGAGCTGGACAATGGCACCTTGAAAATGAGTGATGTTAACAACTTTTTCGACAGCAATGGCAATTCCGGTGGCGGCATCATCATGAAGACGGTAAAACGCAAAGATATACTCAAGCAATACTATACTAGTGAAGATGATTCCGACGATCCGGAAATCAAATCTACCAGTTCGGATCCCTATGACTGCATAGTCATCAACGATCACTTGGTGAGGCGCGATGAGAAACAACGTCGGGCCATGCAAATGCAACAGGAACATCAAATGGAATTCCAAACTTTCCGGGCCTCCACCTCATCGACCATGAATGCGGCCATGGCAAATGGCAATACAAAAAAGAAATCGGAACGAAAGTCACAGGAAGCCAACGAACGGAATCGTTCGTCCAAATCCTACGGTAATCAAGAGCAAATGCGCTATAATGACAACACTCTGACACGACATCATCAAAATAACTCTGCCATGTCCACGCCCACAGCCACAATATTGCCCCGCACGCGTCTAATGAAATCCTCCAATATGTCTTCCAGCATGACGCTGGAAAGGAATTCGACGAGTAGTGCCCAGAAATCGTTGAACTCAAACAATGATCGAAACGATAAACATTATGGCAAGACCTACGGGCCATGGTATGATTTCTGGGATCAACCGGAAACGACGACTTTGAAGTCGAATAAAATGAAGTAAAGAGGTTGACGGATAAGATAGTGAAGGAATCTGCGAAACAGAAACGGGTTTAAAGACGAAAGGATGTACATATATTGAAATGGGAAGTGGGAATATTGGAAGATAGAAGGCTGGCGTGTTGGAATAACAAGACAAGGTGGGCATAAAAATTCAAATAATTTTCGCACAAAACTTCCGAAAAGAATCCTGGTTCGAATTTTCACAATTAGGTCTAAAACGTAATTTGCACGAATGGTACCAAATCAATGAATACTCAAAATCTTCGTCAGAGCTCTACTGCGCAGATATTAAACGGAAATTAAATATTTGTCATTTAAAGCAACTACAAGAATGTTTAGTGAATTGGCATACTGCAGATTGGGTAACAAACAGACAGATTTAAGCCTATTTGATATTTAATGTAAAAAAATTGCCATGAAGGACGCTTTTCATACAGGAAAGACATTTAACATATAAAAAAGGGACGTGGGAAACATTTTCATACAAAAAAAAAACTTTTCATATATAAACGTGCCATGGATGACATTTTCCACATATAAACGTGTCATGGATTGCACTTTCCATGTAGAAAACTACAATGAAAAATATTTTTTATGTAGAAAAGTATTATAAAAGGCACTTTCCGTATAGAAAAGTGCCAAGAAAAATACTTTTCATGCAGAAAAGCATTACGATAGGTATAGAAAGGTGGCATGTAAGACACTTTTATGTAAAAATGTCTTCGAAGATATTTTCAAGACGCTTCACCTCTTGAAAAGTGTTTTTCCAAGACATTTTTCATATGTTATTTCACTTTTTTTCTTGTTTAAGAAGTGTTTTTCAATATAATTTTTTATGTGAAAAATGTTCTAAATCATCCCTTTACACGTCTTCAAACACAATTCTTCATATGAAAATTCTCCTTCAAACCACTTCCTCATACACAAATGTGGCCTAAGCCATTTCTTTCTATGAAAAGTTTCTTCTAAGAGCCGTCTACGTACAAAAAATACCTTCCAAGACATTTCAACAATTGTAAAGTGTCCCCCAAACCCCTTCTTATATGAAAAGTGTCTTTCAAGAAACTTCTTCATTTGGAAAGTCTCTTTCAAAACATTTATTCATATGACAAGTGTCATCCAAGCCACTTTATCATAGGACAAGTGTCTTCCAAGGCATTTCATCACGTAAAACACCATATGAAAAGTGCCTTCCAAAACACTTTTTTCTATGAAACGTTTCTTCTAAGGCATATGATAAATTTTTCCCACGACCTCCCTTTCCCTCTTCATATGAGAACTGTCTTCCAAGATAGTCATAAAAAAATAAAGTTCCATAACACTTCTTCATATCAAAAGTGTTTGCTAAGATAATTCTTCTTCAGATAAAAATTGCCTTTTAAGATACTTTATCATCTGAAAGGTATTTTTTAATATATTTGTTCATATGAAAAGTGTCTCCCAAAGTATTTCGTCATACAAAAACGGATTTCCAAGTCAATCCCTTATAATACTCTCTTCCCAAATGCTTTTTCGTATAAAAAATTTATAAAAAAACCATCATATGAGAAGTACCTTTCACATGTACTTTATCATTCTAAGACACTTTTTCATATGAAAATTATTTTCCGAAACGCTTCTTCAACTAAAAAGTTGTGATGGTAGTGTCCATCTTGTTTTTGTTCAATTAAATTCGGTGCATTTTCCGAAACGATTATCACAAAATTAAACAATTTAATGGAATTCCGTTTCACTATGATATAAATGTAAATTCTGCAAGGCGTATTCCATTTTGGTCATATTTTCGGCTTTGAAAGATTCTACCAGATATCAAACAAATTAAACTTGTAGAGCAAAAACTGACAAAATGACAGTTTGAGACAACTATCAGGATATTAATTCCAATCCGATAGAAGAATTTCTTTGCGTTTGCTTCATACTTCTCTTTATTTACCTCAAATGTTAAATACCTTTTTTGTGCAATCTGTTTGAGTTCAGATGGCGAATGAATGAATGAATGAGTTGGCGGCATTAAATGTGTACGTATGAAAATCCATTTATAGAATTTATATCTAATTTGAATAGGGCACGGAATTCTATACGAAGTTAAAAATATGCTTTAAGCGAAGATTATATTGCCGCCAAACTCATTCGGGATTTTATTATTTGGGTGACTCGATTTTTTGTTTGCATTTGGTATTCATACCAGCAGTTTTATCGACTGACCAGATGAATTAACACATTTCTGTGAAGAGCGAAGTTAACATTGCAAACAAAATTTCGTGTTTCGGTCCTCCGTTTCCTGCAATAGCCAGGACAACATCTATAGCGTTTTAAGTAAATACGAAGGTATTTGAGAAAATTAATCATTTTTGTTCAAACTTATTTGATTTTTCGTACAAAAATGTAGAATTTTGTCAGTAAACACATAATTTTACATACAAATGTGCTGAAAAAACATAAATCTTAAGCTTCTTGTAGAATGCCATCATAATTTTGGGCGATTTGGGATTTCGTCCCATTAGAGAGCCTATTTTTGTGCGAGAAATCATGTTATTATTGAATTTTTCAATCATGGCATAATTTAAGGATCTCCCTGTATTTCATGAAACTGTCATTTCCTAATATTCGTATCGTCCAGCAAATTTCAACCCGTAGACGAATTTCTCAATAATACCGCTTTGCATGCAAAAAGAAAGCAAAGAAATGACTAACAAGTTTCTTTAAAAATTTAAAGTCACTCTCACCAGTTTCTTACCGGAGAAGAAATTGTAGTTTTACAAAAATAATTCACAATCTATAAACAGAACACCAGAGAGTTGACACGTCCCAGCAACGGCATTGCTAAAAAACAACAACTGAAAGCTGAAAGAATTACAAAAAAAGTGTGATGAAAAATAAACTTTCGGATTTCTTGAAGAACGCAGATTGTTCTGTTATGCTCGACATTCGTTAACAAGCGAAAAAAATATAATTTAGTGTAAGTTAACTCCTATTGTAAAGACATTTATTGTAAAATACATATTATATTCTAAATATACATATATATTATCTAAAGTCAATATATATCTTTTGTTTTCATACAAATATCATAACTTTAATACAATACATTTAAGTTTTATTTTTATTTTTATTTTTTACATTTAATATTTTGTGTTTCTATCGCCAACTATCCAACTAGATTGTGTGTCTTCCAACTTGTGTGTTTCTTTTTGTTAAAAAAAATCCCTAATTTTAATTTGCCATTTTTTCTATTTTCCCATATTTTCTTATTTTATTTTAGCAAGGGTGGTGCCTATCGTAATATATATATAGATTTTTAAACAAAACCCCTTTAGAAACTTTGCATACTGAAATATCGCAAAACAAAATTTACAAAATATAAAAAATATTATGTTTTATTTTGTAAGCTTGTTAAATGTATTACCATATAATTTTAAATGTAATCGGTTATATCGTTTAATATCTTTTGTACAATACATACCCCATATAGTTATATAAATTTACATACATACATATATATATATATATATATATATATATATATATATAAATTTAAAACAATTTTTAAACAATTTTTCTATTTGTTTTTCTTGTAACTTTCGCTAATAACTCCATATCGAAAAATATGCCTTTAACAGAGCCTCACAATTTGCCACCGTGAAATTGCGTCATACCACCACAAATGATCGTTCGGCACCCATGATTTACAGAAGTGTAAATAAATAAGCGGTAAAATAAATATACAATAAAATAAATAAATTCTTCGAAATGTAGTATTTAAGTTGATTTCTTACGGAACATTTTAAATTGTGCGCGTATTCTAATGTATAATTTTATCGTTTTAATTGTTTTTAAAAATGTTTTTAAAACATAAATATTATTATTATTATACAAAATATTACAAATAAAATTAAAAAAAAATGTTTTTTTTTTTTTCTTAAAAAATGGAGGATTTTGTTTAATTTACAAAAGAGTTGATATTTTTTAAGCCAAAGGGTGTCTAAAAGTAAGTAGTTTATCTTAGAAAGCGATAAGTAACTCACACGAAATTATGTAATTTCAAAAAAATTTTTTTTATCGTATTTGTATTGTGAAGGTCGCAGGAAAAAAAGAAAAAACGTCTTCCCTGACACTTTTTTCTACAAGAAGAACGATTTCCATGACATTTTTCTATAGGAACAGCGACTTGCATGATACACTTCAATTGGAAAAGTGTCTTCCATTACGCTTTCCTGTAAGAAAAGTGTCTTCCATAATACTATCCTGTGTGAATGGTAGCTTTCACAGTGCTTTTCTATGGCATTTTTTGTTCTATATAATAATATTTTCTACATGAAAAAGAGACAATTTTGTTAATGAGTTCCCCCAAAAGAATCTTCATATAGAATATTGACTTACAAGAAACTTTTCTTATTTAAAAATATCTTGGAAATCCCTTAGAAAACACTCTTCGTGTAAGTGCCAGGGAAGAAATCATTTATGTTCTTGCAGATATTGTTCATTAGAAATAATACACTGCCGCTCACTTAAATAGTGCACCCCCTAATCATTTAACAGTAGTGACTGCTATTTAAAGTACACTTCACATAACGGTTCAGTTTTTACTTATTTGTTTCTCCTACATCCACAAAAAATTTTAAGCCATGGAAGTGTGGCGTTATTTTAATTCGCTCTTTTCTTTTAAATGAGTGAAAACTGTGTTTTTCTTTTTTGGCCCATTTGAATAGCACCCCCACGTGGTAATCAGTTTAACCGTGAAAGTATTTTGCAGATCATCATAAATCAGATCAGATTACAGTAATTGTGTATAATTAAATATAAAACTATCGATGTTAAATAAAATGGGCTGAGCTAAATCCTTGAGTGTCGAGGAAAGATCCAAAATTAAAATCAACAAGGAGTATGGACTTTCTATTCATCAAATAGCCAGAAAAACTTAAAGAAGTCGCGAAGTTATATCGACATATTTATGTGACACCGAAGGCTATCGTAATAATATGAAAGGTCGAACAACAAGTGCTATTACAGCAGCTGACAAGTGGGCTATTCTGAGATATGCCTTAAATTTACCCGACTCTGCTGCCAAAATCAAGGAAAAAACTGGGGTAAGTGCAAGTGTATCAACGGTAAAAAGAGTTATTTTCAAAGCAGCATACTTGCAACGCTTACTAGACTTAAAAAGAAACCACCGCTGGACAATCTCCGCAAGAAACGTCGCCTAAATTTTTGTCGTACGACTATGCCATGGAGTAGAGAGTAGAATAGAATTATAATTTCTGTCGAAAAAAAAATTAATTTAGAGGGTACTGATGGATATAATTACTACTTCCACGATCTTCGAAAAGAGGAACACCTGCTCAATCGATTACACAGCCGCGAAGGTGGAGTTATGGTGTGGGGTGGGATCTTTTATCATGGCACAATAGAGCTCCAGTTTCTCTCTGCAAAAATGAATGCGACCTTATACAAAGCCGTCCTGAAAAGCTTTTTCAAAGCTTTTCCTGTAGTTAAAAATGTTTTCGGAGACTTGGAATGGAAATTCCAGCATGACAACGCGCCAATCCGTCGTCGTCAAATCATGGATTGAAAGTCAAAATGTTGAGGTTATGAACTGGCCGCCTTACTCTCCAGATATAAACATTATTGAAAACGTTTGGGGGTGGCTAGTACGCAAGGTGTACGAGTCAGGCAAGCAATATTCAAGCAAAAGTGAACTCATTAATGGAAATAAACAGGCCTGGTCGTGTGTTTCACTGGACCTAATCAAAAAACTATATGATTCTTTACTGAACAGAATATATAAATGTATTCTCAGCTATGGCGAAAGCACCCACTACTAAATTTTACTTAAAATATTTATATTACATATAGATGTTATGCTGTTATACTATTTTAAGATGTAAGCAAACAATAAAACCTTTAATTTATAATTAATGTTTTCGTGTATAGTCTAATTTTTGTAAGGCGGGGGGGGGGCTATTCAAATGAACCAAAAATTGAAATTGAATGTCTGACTTTTTTTCTGTTTAATGTTTTAGTACTTAATTCATTAAAATGAAAAAAAGAATATGTTATAGGATTACAGCAAATACGTGAAATATGATTTATAAAAGTACAACCAGTTTGGTATAATTATTATTTTGGAAAAAATCGAGCTTGGAAAAATATTTAAAGGGGGTGCTATTCAAGTGAGCGGCATTGTATCTTCAAAGACATCTTCCTTCATAGGAAGTCTTTCCGTAAATACGTTTCTGTACGAATTTCCTTTTTCTAAAGATTCCTCTGAGACCCATCAGCCAAAACAATTTCATCAGAGCAAAATTGTTACATAGAAAAGCTTATCGTAAAAGACTTGATGTAGAAAAATGTGTAAATAATGAATTTATTTGCTGTTCCTGAAGAAATTAAATTATTTAAAAAATCTCTATAACATTATATAGGTATATGGTAAATTTTCCAACAAAAATGGAAAATATAGTACAAATTTAAACTAATGTAGATTTTTTATACTTATATAATTAAGATTAATCCATTTTTAAAACAAAGTATAAAACCACGACTAAATTTTTGAGAATTTCCTGTTAAAAAAAATAAATTATTTTGTGCATTTTGATAGTAATATTGGAACTGAACGAGCAATTTAAAAACAAATTAAAAAATGAATTAAATTAGTTTATAGTCTGCATAGACATTCTAAATAATACTCCAAATTGTAATTTTTGGAAGAAAACCAAACTAAAAAAAACCATTTAAAACATAAACTGCCGAAATTTGCATTAAGCACATTTACATTTTTAAAAAAGAATTACAAAAAAAGGAATCTCCAAAATGAAAATATGAAAAAGAAAACTACAAAAACAAGAACGCATTTGAACCGATTTTTAACCGTCCGTTTTTTCGAGGGTCTGGTTTCAATGTCCCAATTGGTTTCTTACTCTATATGTATATAAGCAATGAAAATTTCGATAGATTTGCGCACTAGTCTTTAATTTCCGTTAATGTGCCACTACAACTCTATATTTATAATTGTTACGTCTGTATGTCATCATTTCGTTAAGAATACCCATGTGACAGCATTGCCAGGATGAAATATAATTTGGAACAATTAAACGTCACAGTCACAGCTGATGTATACATATCGCGCCAAAAGGTCTACTGGAGTTCATTTTCCGCAATAATAAGAAGTTCGTTCGACAAGGAAGAAAATCGCAACTCCATGCGAAGCAGTAGACATGTCGAGGTATAAGTGGCATACGGCGTTGGTGCTGCTGTTTGCGGCTTGTTCTTTGCCGCTGTTTTTTAAAGTGTTCGCGACCACTCGGTTGGTCGTGGACGAATTGTTCCATCTGACACAGGGGCTGCATTTTTGCAATAAACAGTTTCATAAGGTTGTATAGTAGGGTATTTGCCCTATTTGGGAAGTAATCAATTTACACTCCATTTTGTTTTCAGTGGGATCCCAAAATTACCACCTTTCCTGGCCTGTACTTAGCAGCTTTGCTCCTTATTCCCCTTAATTTTTGTAATATTTTAGGACTGCGTGCGATCTCCATGGTGGCAGCTTGCGCTAATGTGGTGCTGATTTTTGTTATAAGGCGCACGATTTTCGGAAATATTAAATCTCCCGTAGCAGCATTAGATGCTTTCACCATAGCGTTTTTGCCGCCGCTGTATTTCTTTAGTCATTTGTATTACACGGATACTTTGTCGCTGACCTCTGTGCTGCTGTTTTACTATTTCTGGCAAAGAGGAGGCAATCTACCGGCATCGGTGTATGGTGAGAGGGGGTTATGATTTGTTTCTAATTTCTTTTTAAATTTGTATTTAACTTCTAAATTTCTGAATTTTAGGCACTGGTAGCGTTTTAATCCGTCAAACTAATGTGATATATGTGGGAATGGCTTTTGGTATCAATGCTCTGGATATTTTCACCACGAAATATGCTAGACTTAAGGGCGTTAAACCCAGAGCCGTGAAGATATATAAACCTACGGTAAGGTCAAATTTTAAAGTAAAACAATTTGGTCCAAAACATTGCTTTGGTCTCTGCTGAAAATAGCGCAACCTCAACTGACATTTACATTTTAAGGCACTATGATTTCGTTTACAATATGTTTCCGGCCATAAAACTTTAACCTTACACTCCAAATAATTATAAACTAAAAAAAAATAACGGCAATATTTGGAGATGCAGATCCGAAGTCAACCAAGCATGGTATAAATAGGTTATGTTAGACTGCTCAAAGAATAATTGATATTTTGGGGCATTTTCTTTGAAAAATATGCCATGTAGCGTCAGTAAACCTGTTGCATTTCCATTTAAAGGAGCTGTACAAAACAATTTTTCCCTTGAACAATAGTGAAATGCAGGCAAATATGTATTGCATCCGAATTAAAAGCCTTCATTATTGCAGTGATGCCGACCGCTAAGAAATCCCGTAACAAAAGGAAAAGATCAGCTAGAAGATTTTCTTCGTACATTGATGAAGAATATTTGGAATATGTTCAAAAAACTTACAAAATTACGTCGTTCGCAAACACAGCCCTAAAAATATTTTTTTTTCCACGTCAGTACAAATAACGATTTTTTTCTTTTTTTATCGTCCTCAGTTTCTCCATTTTGAACGTACTTATTAGCGATAGAGATTCTGTCAGGAAAAGTACCGGGAAATGGATAACACAAAAAATTTTTATTGTTCATTCAAATCGATTGCAGTCCCTACCAAATTCATACACTTGTGCCAGCAATTAATCCAGTCATCAAAACATTTTACAAACGCGTGTTTTTGGCAAATATTGTATATATGGAAAGAGAAAAAAGTCAACCGGAGTCATATCAAATGAATACGGTAGTTGTTTCATGATATTTGTTGACTTTTTGGTCGGAAATTCGTTCATAGTTCGGATAACGCCCGTGTAATATTCTTTATTTACCGTCTGACCTCAGAGAGCATAACAGCGCGGTAATAAAAAGGAACAATCGTCATATTGACCTTTGATCGACTTTGACGTGTTTTTTTTTTTTTGTTTCATTTCGGCTCAGTTGAAAGTTTCCTTTTCTTAGCGTGAATAAATCTCAGGACTTTCGGAGGTAGCCAATCCTGTGAAATGAGAAATTGATTCGTGAGACTAAGATGTCTATATTCCGTCACCAGCAAGGCAAATCTTCCACCACATAATGGCCGCTTTTTGAATGCATATGAGTTTTCTGTAACATTCGATTCGGCACACGAAATTTCATTTGCAATATAAAATTTGTGTTAGATATTTATATTCATTGTAAAAAAGATAAAATATAAGTTGTTTTGCAGTTGTTTTACATTTAGCATCAATACTTCTTTGGGCGTATATTTTGTATTGAAATGTCCCATATTTGAATTTTCCTTTTATGATGACTTACGAATCAGAGACGAATGGTAAATATAATTTTTGTATTCCCCTTGTCTAATTTGAATAGAATAGAAACAATTTTTCTTTACGATAGCAGTTGAATACATTTCGAATATTGATTTTGTACCGTACACACATACTCAATAAAGAGAATTTTCGACTTAAGATCTTCATTGCAATGTGATAAATGTCAAAGTTGATTTTGACTAATGACTGACGAGGAGCCGCATTACGCCTCTACATTACTTCCATGCAGTTATCGAAGGGTTATACCAGCCGTTTTCGTTTTATTAGACTACTCTATATAGATTATTTAAAGTGTAATGGGCATAGTTTCGATTTGAATTCAATGTTATTAATTCCATATCTAAAATATTTGTTTTCTCTTTATTTTTAGGTCATCTTGGATATTCTGACACGCTACAATTTTTTCAGGAGATGTATGTGGGATGTTTTGAAAGATGGGGTTTTCTATTTAGCTGTTCTACTGCCATTTGTTGAATTTCTCCGTGTTAATGGAGCCATAGTGGTGGGAGATAGGCTTTCTCACCAGGCCACCCTACACATTCCACAGGTATTTACTGTTACTTTAAGATTTCACTCAATATATTTAATATTCCCCTTTTTTAGCTTTTCTACTTTTCCATTTTCTGCCTAATCTTTGCCGTTTCCAATACCATCAACAAATTCCGTTCCACAATGATATTCATCTTCCGTCACAAATATAAAATGATTATTCTCACCTTAGTGGCTGTGGTCATTGTACATTTTAATACTTTGGTGCATCCTTTTATACTGGCGGACAATCGCCATTATGTCTTTTATATCTGGCACAGATTCTTTCGTCGTTATTGGTGGTTCAAATACTGCATGTGTCCGCTGTATATTGTAGCTCTAACGTTTATGTATCAAGGCCTACGACATTTACGTTTTTCTTTGAAATTCATGTATATTGTGTCGGTGATATTGGTTTTATGTTTCCAAACTTTATTGGAGTTGCGTTACTTTATAACACCTTTTGTGATTTTCCGTTTGAATTTAAAACCAAATCTACATTCCAAATTACTCGTGTGGATCGAATTGGGTTTCTATATAGCGGTGAATGCATTAACATTTTATATATTCTTTACCAAAGAAATTGCATGGGTTGATTGTTTCGAACCGCAAAGATTAGTATGGTAGAAAGACTGATATGGAAAGAAAACTTGTCAAATTGAAATTTAATATATGAATTTTGTAATGCTTGAAATAAATGAATGATTGAATTTTCCTAGTCTGTTTTTAGGTGATAGGGAGTAAAAATAAAAAAAAAAAAACAAAGAAAAACTTTATGTAGCAATATTTTATTTTTGGGAGCGGTATCTTGGAGGTCTGCGTTCATCGCATTCATAAGAGTTGTATTGCATTCAAAAATGATTTTCAATTCATGCTACGCAATATTTCCAGGTTCGAAATTTTGTGTTTCTGAAATTTCCTAAATTGAAATGTTCATTACCACAAACTTCCGCGAGTATAACGATATGCCGAATCTGGGAGATAACATGACACATGTATCATATTTCAATATCGAATACCTCTTATTATTGATATTAGTAAGAACACATTTTTAGACTTCGATAATAGCGATTTTTTCTGCAAAACGCTCAACATCTGAAAACGAAAAATTTTTAGTGCCTTGCAAGCACAGATATGTTGATAATAATTACAACCGCATTCTTAACATAATCAAATAAGTTGACATTTAATGTTAATTATGCTTAACTAAGCAACAGTTTTATATACCTTTTTACATTATTTGAAAAGTAACAGTTGGAAAGAAGTTAACACATCACTTATTTCCAACTTTTCATACCACCCAGTTTACGAAAGATCCCTCTCCATTTAAGTCCACATACCTTTAATGCCATTTTTTTTTTCTTTTTTTTGGCATCTGTTCAGCAAAACTGCCTATTACTTTGTACTTGAACTAATAACACATTAAACTCTTCAATTCAACCGGTCTAACAAACAATCAAACTGCCATATAAAGGATTCACATGAAATCAATTCGAAATGTAAATCCTTTTGCCAGGCGTTTTGTATAAGTAGTTTTTTATTTCACACTTTCACTATCATGATGGGAGAAGAGAGGAGCGCGCACGATTGCATGTAGTTTCAATTTAGAAGTCATTTAAAACTAAAAAAAACGAAAATGGCAAGACTTTGGCGGTACTAAGAGGGAGCAAGGGCTGGAGATTGAGTGACAGCTGGAATATGAGTACCAACATTTATGCCAAAGCATATATAAAGGAAGCGAAGACACGTCTCTGAACCAAGTTAGAACCAATAGCAAAATCAAGTGCAATTGTAAGACAATCGGGGAAAGACTCGTAAAAAATATGAAATTAAAAAAACCATACAAATTATTGAATTCCATTTGAAGTGGGTGTGAATGTTATGAATTGAAAAAAAAAAAAACGGCAGCAAATTATCACACAATATTCTATATATTGAAACGGAAATACATTGTTAGCAGAAGACTACTTCGAAGACAATGTAATGTAGAGAGAATTACTAACGACTGAAAGCTCGGCGATAAAAGACGTGAAAATCTGTTTACCAACTGAATTCCCCGACAAAAAAATGGCTGCTCAGTTCAAGGCTCAGGGAGGCACTCCCATAACCCCAGAATTAGCTACGGTAGGTTTTTAGATTTCTAAATTTAAAATTTTAAAGTTTTTAAAATTTTCTTTGTAATTTTTTTTCTTCAGGAGTTACGTCAATTAGTTTTTGGCACCTCTGCCATACCCATGAGAGCTGAATGGATTCAGACACCTTTCGCTTTTGGCTCACCCAAAGAAGAATTTTCATATGGCCTTAGATGTCCTCGTAATGCTACTCGCGGTCTGTTATCAGTGGTCCAGGGTTTTGTTTTGAAAAATCTGTTATTTGGTCGCAAATCCACGCGAGCTGCTGCCATGGCAGAGTAAGTTATGGAATGAAATTTAAATTTTAAAGCGCTTAAAAAAAATATTACGTAACATCCATTTCTAACCTCTTTCCCAAAAGTCCTTTGGCACCCGCAGCGGACATGCAACGCGACGCCTTGGTCTCAGCTTTTATAGAAATTTTCCGTCAAATTGCCGATAAAGGAAAGGTTGTGATGGTTTTACCCACCCCAGAGGATGAGTGTTTTGTGGATCATAGTGCTTTATACTTTCATGATGGCGTCACTGAAAAGGTGAGTCAATGTTGCAAATTTTTAAGATATATTTTTGCAAATTTTTTGGCGAAACTTTGTCTAAATTCGGATCGATTTGAAAACAAATCAAGTTAATGTGAAATTTATTTAAGAGTTCGGCTTGATATTTTTTGGAGATTCAACACTTCTCGGAAATGTTGAAAATTATCGCTTAGGAAGTAAAATAATAATCAGTAATTCTAGAAAATTTCGAATTGCTTGCTTCTGAGAGAAAAATCTTTAAATTCATAGACCTATTATTTGTATGTACGATATTAAGCATATATGCAATATTGTAGTATTGCTTGTAACTCATACGTAAGTCGCATATATTTCGGTAACACGCACGCCTCCTATCAAATTTTTATTGTACTACAAAAGAAACGATCGCCTCCAAAGAACCAAGAAAAAAAAAAAAAGAATTTGACAAAGTTTGATGAACTCAACCATTAGGTGAAACGATAAAAGTAAAGGAATCCACAATTCTAAACATAGGAAAGTCGTAATGTGTTGTTTTTGTTGAGGTTTTCATTAAATTTTGGTATTAAATTAAGAAGAAAAGTAAAATTGTGATGGTTTTTTTTAACCATTCCAAAGTTAGGGTGTCTTGTAGACGGTTTGTAGCGGTTTGTACATTCATTATAGCTTCTCAGAAAAAGGTGAGTCAAATCCTCGGGATGGCGGCAAAATAGTGATTTTTAAAGGGAACTAAAATCTTCAAGAAAATGAAATGATTTAAAAAAAATGTTATTAAACAACCGAACAATATTCTTCAATGCACTGAATACTGGTGGAGAGTACAGATTCAGATTGCTTTCCAAAAGTTGTGTCAAAACTCAACTTCTTGTGGACCATAACGTTTTGTAGATTCATTAGGGCTTCTCAGAAAAATGTGAGTCAAATCCTGAGGATGGCGGCAACATTGTGATTTTTAAAGGGAATTAGAATCTACAAGAAAATGAAATGATTTTAAAAGAAATGTTGATTAACAGCTGAACATTTTTCTTTAATTCACTGATTACTATTGGAGATTGCAGATTCGGATTGTTATCCAAAAGTTACTCGTATGTCAAAACTCAAATGCTAAACCCAAATTTCATATTAACTTTTAGTAATACCGTACCCTTAAAAGTATATGCCCGACTATGTCAAAATTCCTTCAATCAATTGTGCATAGAAGGGGACGCAGGATGCGACGTCAGAGATAACTTTTTGAACCGTGGTATTGGTCCATCCCCACAATATGACTTGGACGTTGTGGAGGGTATTTCGTCCATACGCACGATATGACTCAGCTAAAAGCATTGCTATAATATTTTTTGAAGCATTTGGTTATGCCAATGCCGATATACTGCATATGATTCAACGATCGTTCTAAGCATTCCTAAAATGTGTCTGTGGTTCCCTCGTTTTTGTTTTCTTCCCTACGGGGCGTGGGCGCAAATTAGCGTATAAAAAAAAAAAATACTTCACCTTGATGCGAATTTTGACTATAATATTCCTTAGAAGTCTAAACCGCGAGACAATGCGTCTGATTTCTTAACTACAACAAGTCAACATATGCAATTTTGTCTTTCTGTATGGCAGCTGCAGTAGATGTCACGGTTTCTGTATCGAATGCTTTCTTGTCCTGTCCATCGCATCTCCTGGGTGGCGATGATGGCAGATTTATATTTGTCAAGAACAGCGTATAGAGGTGTCGTCCATGAAAAGAGTGTGAACATAAGAAGGGCGACTATGGTGACAGTCAAGGACATCCGCCCATCACATAGAGATACCTTCTATTCAAAGAGTGCGAATATTTCAGGTGCATATCCGTAAGTCTTAAATATTGTAATGTGTGAGGAGGTCGTCAACATTTCATTCGAGTTTTCATAATGAATAAATTTAAATTGGTCGTCTTACTACACCACCACATCCGATCCTACTGTTGGGAGTGCCCAAGTGATGGTGGCAGTACCAAACCTAGAATCGGATATGTAACAGATGGGGATTCAGTAACAGATGTTACTTATAATTTAATGTGTGTCTTCTCCATTTACCTATCACCAGGTGGTGTCCGACGGCATTACAAGGGTATACTTGGTGAAATTAGGAAGTCCTGAATTCTGCAAAGAGTTGTTCTTATTCTCAAGTGAATGACAGTCAGAGAGTTCTCTCTCCTTCCGCTATTATTCATTGATTGTGTCTACAAACATTGCTGAAAATTTATCGGATAATATTATAGAATCCTATTCCGCGTATCTGTAGTTTTGATGTTCATAATGCTAACGAATAGAGAGTAAATTGGAATAAATATTTTATTTATATAAATATTTAATTAAATGTATTTAATTAAATAAATAGTTTTATTTGTATGAAACAAAGAACTATTCCTTTATTGTTTTCAATTTATTTTCAGCTTTACCTGTTCACATTAAATGCAAATGAAGAATTGGAATTTTTCATAAAGAGAAATTACAAAAGTGTAAGTTTGAGAAACAACAACATTTTATACGCACATTCCGAAAAAAAAAAACAGTATTGCAGGTCGTTGATCAATATCGGAAATTTTTAATCCATTCCACCAGTGGCAGGAAAATACGTTGTTGTCCCACTGTTTGTAAAGAAATTAATATTCGCGAGGAATTAATTAACCGAAAAAAAGGCAGCATTCAGTATCGCTGGTTGTTTTAGTAAGCTTTACGAGAGTGGTCCGAAAACTAGCCGACATGACGTACAGATGGTGCCGGTAGTTTGAAAAAAATTATTAATTTTTATAAAACATATGTTTCAAGCTTATGGGCGCCACGTTTTCTAGAGTAATTCATCAGTGAATTTCTAAACATGGAAAAAATTGGACACCAATTTATGTAATTCAATATTTCCATTGGAAAAGTCTCAATCCAAATAATATTAAAACCAAGCTAGATTCTTCTCCGGGGGGTTCTGCTCTTTCGTTTACGACTGGAAGATATTGGGTAGCAGAGTTTAAACGAGGCCGTACTAGTTGCCAAGATAAACGCCAGACACAGTTAAGAAAAATCTACAAAATGGTATTGGATGATCGTCGACTGAAATGATAGGCATTTAAAAACGTGCTTTACATCGTATATTGGCCGAACATTTGAAGATGAGAAAACTGTGCGCAAGATGGTTTCCACGCTTGCTTTTAATAGAGCAAAATCAGCGTCGTGAAGATGTTTCAATACAGTACTTTCTGTTTGACGATGTTTCATCGCGATAAAGCTAAATTTTTGCGTCGATGTGTAACCATGGATGGGACATGAGTCCACCACTTTACACCTGAGACAAAGGAACAGCCAAAGCAGTGGATTGGAATGGGAGAATCGTGTCCAAAGAAGGCGAAGACGTTTCCATCTGCAGGCAAGGTCATGGTGTCTGTTTTTTTTTTTTTTTTTTTGGGATTCGCATGGTATTATTTTTATTGATTGTCTTCGGAAAGGAAAAATCATCATTGGCGAATATTATAATGAATTTATTGCTGCGTTTAGGTGATGAAGTTTGGAAAAAATTCCGCATTTGGCGAAAAAGAAAGTGTTGTTTCACCAAGACTATTGTGATGCGCAAAATTAATGAATTAAAGTTCGAATTGCTTCATCACGCATCTTATTCGCCAGATTTAGCTTTCTCGGGGTACTTTCTATTTCCAAACTTGAAAACAGGGCTCGGTGGTAAACGATTTTCCAACAATGGAGAGGTAGAGTCTGTCAGTCTGTCTGTCTGCGGTTGATGGCTGTTTTAAGAAGTTTGATAAACAGGTTTTTTTGCAGCTCTATGAGAAAATTTATATTCAGCAAATATGATAATGATATTTTCTTTATGTATGACTATTTTTCATATATATATATATATGTATATTTCCCCCTTTTCTTTAGTTTACTGAAGAAGATGCTCCGGGTACGTTGTTGTTCTTATACAGTGCGGTTTTAACCAGGACAATGGGCAAGTAAGTTGGTATCTTTACTAAGTATTCTCCAACAGCAGTAGACTTAAATACAAAATAAATACAAATATCAAATATAAATTAAAATGGATATCATTGGCAATTTTTGTATCTTTTGCATAAAATTTTTGAATAATTCTAAATGTAAATCACATATTAATCTTGGTCGCTGCATCCTCCATTAAATTAATTGTTTAAAATAATTTGGTAAAAGGACGCGAATTATGGCTGCTGTAGTGTGAACGACATTTTTTAGAAATCAACACATTAGTTGTTAATAACAAGTATTGGGATTGTGGAAGAACAATTCTTAATTTTTGGAAATTTAGATTTATTTATCAATAAAGTCTCATTTAAGAGTCAATGCAATCATGCCAATGCTTCTCTAACATTTCGATTCATTATTATGACGGGATTTGTCAATATCTTTGAAATACGCTTTAATTTCTACGATGATCTTATCATTTGATCGAATTCTTTTACTCTAGATCATTATTTTGCAGATGGGATGACAATTCGAGCTCAATTCATGCATTAGAATTCCATATCGCATAATTTAGCTAAAAAAAAAACGAATTTTCTTCACCATTTAGGGAGTTTATTATCTGTTCCAAAAGCGCCATATAATATTCATTATTTATTTATTTATTTTGTTTTTTTTTTTTAAATAATCGGCAAAGAGAATATCATGCGTATCTGAAAACATGGTGACCATAATTTTGGATTTTTGGTCACTTAGACTGATTTTTGCCAGGTCTTTTGTATTTATTATACTGCCGTTCCGGTTCAGGAGTGTAATGTTGGAACCATCTTTTGCCCATTATAGCAACTGCATGAACAATTGATTTTACTTGAATTTAAACTGGATTTGTGTGAGCTGCAATTCCGGGACATTTCGACGTTTTTGTCTCACTACCAGCAAATGCGAAACAGTTTTCCTTCATGCTGGACTTTCACTGGGAAATAGTGAATACACTGCCTATCTATGTGTTTAGAATGTCAGCTACCTTTTGCAACTTACATTTTCGATTAGAGACAATAATTGTCAGCGAATCTACGACTTCGCTTAAAATCAGCATATTAAAAATAAATTACTGCTTTTGACGGAGAATGCTCACAATATAACAATTATCAAGTCGTCGCCTTTAAAGCTATTTTTCGCCATCAAAAAATACGTTTATTCTTTGTATACCGAAAGCCAAAGAAGCGCCACTTATACCTCTGTAACTAAGTTATCAAAATGAAAAATTTTGCAGTGAACTACCGATTATTTGTTGGAGGCGACAGCTGTGTGTTAGTCCCGGAACTTGTTGGCCAATAATAATAAACTCCGAAAGAGCTGTATTAAATTTTGAAATTTCAGTTAGACTGATGTTGTAGACTTGAGGATAGCTGAAGAGCTAAACGTATTTTGCAAAATTTTTGTTAACAAGGCGATCTTTTATTGTATTTGATGTCTTTGTCGAAGTTGGCCTTTTATAAGTTTCTTACACCGCTATTGCTTAAATCCATTTAATTAGTAACAATCATACGCAAGGGAAAAGGGAGATTTCTAATGTCTAGCTAATATTCACTTAAGAATATACAGAATATACAGAATTTTCAAACAAAAGTTATCATTGCTTTCGACCTTCAGGAAGGTATTCTTTGGTCAGATCCCAATTTCATGGTAGCTAAAGTGAAAAGTCGACAAATTGGCTGTAAGTGGCCCCTTCACTAAAATCGCATGTTATGAAAACAAAAGAGAAAACAAGTGAAAAGGAACTTTCAAATATTAAAGATCCCTGCAGACGTTATAAAGGTCACTATTTAAGGTTATACACTTGGTATATTCAGCTTTTATTCAGAAAAAGTGATTCTACATATATACGAGTATTCGCTGAGTATGGTGTACAAATATAAAGCTCGGCCATCCAAGATATCAGGTGGATAACACAAGAACGCACTTGATGCAGAAACAGTATTTTTGAAGTATGATTAATATGAGTTGTTATATTTAATTCTTATGAGGAATATGAATTACTAAAATCTTAGCGTATTAATATTAGTAATACGTATTATTCATACGCTAAGATTTTTATTGATTGATTGATTTTAGTGATTCATATTAATATTAGTAATAATATATTATTGTTAAGCACACATAATAATATTAGTAATACATATTAATCATACGCTAAGATTTCAATGATTCACATTCCTTATAGGCGTTTAATATGATAATTCATATCAATCATACGTCAAGAATGTACCTATATTATGCTATAATCAAAATTGACCAATATCGTTGTAATTTATAATAATCATACGCCCGGAAAGCAGCAAAAACATACACTAATCTTGTAGTAAAAGTATTTATAATAGAAAGAGTAATTCATATTCATCATTCATCCAAAATATATTAATAAATATAAATTATTACTACAGATAATTCCATTAGGAATTTGATGGCCGGTTAAAGTGTCGTGTTATTTTTGTTTAGCGTTGGTTGAACAACGTGTTTGAGGAACGTATTTCATGCGTTTCGAGGAATTTGTAATTAGTTAACATAATATTTTTACCAACGAAACTACCAAATGCACAATTCGATGTTCTATCGAATGCTAAAAGTCAAACTATATTGCGGAATAATGCGCGACGAACTGCCATTATAATTAGACAAAACAACTGTCATATTATTTTTGTTCAGTATTGTTTGAACAACGTGTTGAAAAATATATGGCGTGCACTTTTAACAACTTATAGTGCATATAACCTGTCTACTAATGAGGTTAGCAAACACACAATTCGGTATTCTATCGAAACATTTGGAAACCAATTTAAATTGCGGAATAGTGCGCGACAAAATGGTCTGTGGTCCATTACAATCAGATAAAACGAACAGTTGTTCGAGTATGTGGCTTATGAGTTGGTGGTATCCTCATCCATGAGCAGTTGGAGACATAACTGAGAATAGCGCCTGTCATTGTCATTCAAGCCCGCGATCTTCACGACATTTGGTTCCAGCCAAAGACGGTGCTACCACTCGGTACCACCCAGTGAACAGTTGGGCAGTTAATTTCCTACTGGCCGCGTAAATCATATGATATCTCATCTCTAGACTTTTTCTTTCCAGCCTGCGTAAAGTTCAAAGTTTACATGAATAAGTCAGCCACAATTGAGGAATAGTTAGCCGACATTACTTGCATTATTCACTAAATACCATTCGAAATGCTTAAACACATCAAAATGAAAGTTGGAACATCAGAATCGATTATGCTAGAAGCACATGCATTTTCATAGCAAAGAAAGTTCCTCAAACCTTTAGTAAATTATTGGGGAATTAACCCCATAAATCCAGAAATTGACGTGACATTATTTTATGCTTATATAAGTTATGAAAAACCATAGCCTTAGAAATTTATGATGCTTTCTAATTCTCTTTGCAAATATCAAAGCAGTAGTAAAATAAGGCATTCTTAACTGTTCAATTCATTTAATATATTATCTTCTCAGAGTTCGCAGTGATTTGGATTCAACCAAAACCGTACCTCTAACCATGAGCAATAACGAGGAGGGCTCATTAATGATAGTAACCCTTTTGCTGACAGGACGAGCTACACCCTACATACACAATGGCGTTGTAAATGTGGGCGATGAAAATAGCTACGTAAGTGACCAATATTAAAAGGTGGCAAAAATTGTATAATACTTAAGAAAATCCGTTTCTCAGGCTATGCCTCAATATGGTGTCTTAAGCCGTTGTGCCATTGGATTGCTACTGTGGGAAAATGAAAGTGGCCAGGTGGGGTAGCCTTAGCATTCTTATTTTGTATAGAGTATTAACTATTTATTAACATTTGTCATCTTCTAGAGTAATTTGGTCTCTCGTCAACCTGGCTCTCGTTTAAAGACTCCAAATTATCCCATTTGGATAACCTCTTGTGCTGGCCACTATGGTGTCATGTTTAATCGTAACCCGGAACTATTAAGAAATTATCACGCCGAATCTCGTTTTGATTTATATTACTATAGCTGCTCGGGCCGTGAAATAATAATGACCATCGACAATCGTGTCTATAATGATCATGCAACTGGTATGCTAGAGCGTCAGCCCTCTTCAGCGGAGAGCACTTCGCTCTCGGGCAAACCTTCGAAAGATGAATCCAAAGATGAACTTAAAGACGAGGCAGCAGTCAATACACCACTGCAAAAATTGATACATACAAAATGGGAAGAAGCGCAGATACGTTTTCATGCTCAACCCTCAACATTGGGTTATCTATTCAGTACTCAACAGTAGAGATGATGAAGTTCTTCCGAAGGTCACGACTGAAAATGTTTGACAAATATTAATATAAATATTTATACCGTTTTTTGCTTACTGCTTAATGCTTTATCCAGATTTCCTGGAAACATTCCTAATAAAATGAAAATAATACAAATGCTTTTAAATATAGTGCAAATTATTAAGAATTTTGTTTTGTAATTCAAATTTCAGAATGAGCAGTTTTTGTTAATTCTAAAAAACTAATGCGGCAATTAGACGGGTGCAAAGTCTAACTGGGGCTACAAGTTTGGCCTTGAGAAGGGGAGGGGAGGTCCCTTATAAAGTTTTTAGTATGGAGAGCTTTTTTCCCCTACTTTCGAACCACCGCCACAAATTATTTCAATTACTGTAAAATTCTTAATTCTTAGGTGTGGTTTAAGTTCTTGTATGGCCAGATCTTTTACTAGACTGATTTCGTCCTATTTCGTGCTTCTGATTAAGAGATATTTTCCGGGTAAATTGTATCGCCCAAGCTTGGATCTCGTCATTGTACGTGCGCGATTGAACAGAGTGAAAATGGTAGGTAACCCAGTGCAAACAAGTTGACGTCGCCAAGACTCCTACCCCTACAATTTACTTCAAAAAGCCCTCTGAATTACTATGACAAAATGCTCCTTATAATGCCGTTCCTGATGCACAGTGGTAATACATATATATTGCGCATTCGATGACAACAGGCGTACAAGCCACTTTTCGGTATGAAAAACCCGCTCTCAGACAACCCCTGAAACGATGAATAATTTTGTGTTATATTTGAAGAAAAGAATGCTGTATAAGTGGCAACGCTGTATAGTCGTTTGTAACGCTTAAATATGAATGTGATACGAGGAACATTATGAAGGAATACTGTGAAGAGAAAAGAAGAAAGACACGCTGATATTTTAAATGAAAAAAAAAAAACAGTTGTGGAAAGGGTGAGTATGCACAAAACTATAGGGTGAGAAGGAGTAGCCCGTAAATTCTATCAAAAGGTTCAAAGTAAACTTTATCGAACTTGGTCCCCCATTTCTAAGGGCAATGGTGGAAATCTGATCACAGATACTCTTTTATGGAAACAATCAAACCGAGTTAGTTTTACGTGGGTCTCGGTATGGAAGCCTTTTCTAGGTGTGCCATCACACATGGGACTGCTTTTATTTTCGCCCATTTGGGGAACTCAAACAAATTCTAGAAGTGCTTAGATTAAAGCACCTTTGAGATAAGAAACATCAACTTGGTCAATTTGCTCATGGCTTGTTTTTTTTCCTCAGCCAAAGTACCTTTGAAGCCGCTGGTATGAAGTGAACTTTCTCCCGAGAGGGAGTGAATCCTATCTGGACACCCCAACTTGCTGGATAACGAACAGTGTTTTTCAAGTTCTCGCACTATCATCAGGAGACCCGTTGTAAGGCAGGAACCGTAATAACACGTGTTCCATTAACCACAGCCAGCACGATGCTTCCACAAGAGGTCCTACACCATGATCAGGAAAGAACACACTGTTCTTGGGGCCCTGATCTCCCGTGACTTATGGAGACAGCATTTCTAGTTCCAGATAGCAGCACAAAGGAAGAAATCACCCCAATTATCAACGATGGCACGGATTTTCCAAAAAGCCATTACGCCAAAAAGAGATCATAATAAATTTATTATGGCTTAAGAAAAACTAAAATTTCGGATGCTGATCAGAGCTGTTTAAAACCGAGGTCGATAAGTTGGTCCACTAATTCATGCTCTATGATTGGAATCTAAGTATGTTATGACCTGTATTCCAAAAAGGCGATCAGTCTTTTAAACCTCACTTATAAGGTTCTCTCGTATGTAATGTGTGAAAAACTATTATATATGACCTGATTGGACCTGATTAGCATGACTTTAGAAGTGGCAAATCTACAACTGACTAGACATTTCTAATACGGCAAATTCTAGCGAAGCCCCGAGAAAAAAGGACGACATTTCTCACCTTTTTATTGTGCTTTGTATAAAGTCATGGTCGAATTTGGTATTCATGCAAAGCTTATACGTTTTTTTGGGATAGCACTGGCTGACACGATATCGTCAATAGACGTAGGCAAAAATATTGATGGACAATTTTACACCAAATGAGGATTTAGACATGGCGACGGCTTCAATACAGTGTTGAAAAAGGTAGTAACGATAATAATAACGGAAAAGATTAAGTTAGCATAACTGACATCATGTTTAATAAAATGCATATGTTATAGTACTTGCGTATACTAATGATACAGGCTTCCTTGGCCGAATACTACAACGTGTTACTACAACCTCCTCAAGTATTGGAAACAAATTAGCAGAAGAGATTTGGCGAGGACAAACCAAACCGCTTGTTTTGACAATTCGCTTGGAATGATGGGTCAATGTTCTAAACTTGACTTAAATATTTATATATTCCGGGGTCGCAGTTAGTAAATTACAAGACGAGTATTATGTGCAAATAGGTGCTAATATAGGCCTGACAATCCTGATAACATTGCTTTCATTTGCAGAAAATTGCGAAATGTTACTGTAATCTTCTCAAGAGAAGGATTCCTCTAAGAGATTACAATAATAGTATTGTTTGCAAACAGACCCTAATCAATGCTGACGCAATAGACATCATTCACTGCGTAGAATTACTTCTGCCTTCTCAAGTATTGAGAGGAAATCAGCAAAAATGGTTCTGGTGGTAGATACAAACTTTTTGTGTCTACGAACAAAGAGTCCGATCCAAATTAGTTGCTTCCGCGAACAAATTGTGTCTTCGATGCGTGAATGTTGACTACAACTATAACTTTGGAGAGGTTGATGAATTTGTTCACTTCGGCTCCGCGCTGAAAAGATCACTAACATTGTTAGCCTAGATATTAGCAGAGAAGTATTGTTTACAAACCGTTCAGACTACGGATTTATTAAGCGAATTAGTGGCAAAGCAAAACTCTATTAGATACCAGTCCCACACGTCTTGCTGTGCGGTGCCGAATCCTGGATTAGGTAAAATAGTCTGGAAAATATATATATGATCGTTAACGGAAAGCATAAGCTGTTTGTTGACATTGACTGAAACATTGCGCGTGAAAATATTCTGATTACGTTACGTTATGTTGCGGAAGGACACAAATATTCTAGCACAAAAAGTTTTCGACATGGAAATGGGGAACTAAAAGTCCTTTGGTGGGAGTAGGTTTTTGTGAAACTGCCAAAACTTGATGACGAATTGGATAAGAGGCTTAGAAACCCAAACAGCTTGAGATTATTTAGTACGATTGGCTTATAATAGATAGGAAGTCTATTCTAGTCGCCATATAAGTGATTATGTAAGGCAGTGGAAAATTTAAGAAACTGAAATAGACGTCATAATTTACATTTTTTAAATTTCATGTTTATTTTTATGGAAATGAAAAAATAGAAAATTATTTCTGGCTATTCTACTACTACTACTTTGAGGTTTAAAAAAATTACTAATTACAGATAAATGTGTATAATATTAACAAAACGTACTAAATAAATTATTGTTAACGTTTTAATGTATCAGAAGAATAAATAATTAATATTAATCATACGCTCGTATTGAGTGTTAATTATACGTCTTGAAGGCCACAACCTGTTGAATAATTACTCATAGTTGAACTATAAACGTATGACCGAAATTGTCACAACAGTTAGTAGACCCAGTTATCTATGATACCGGCTTTAAGCCCTATGATACACTATCCCTGTGCTTTTGTGGTGTACAATTTAAATCCGTTTCTAGTATGACTTAAATATTTTCTGAAAATGTATTCGTACTATTTCCATTTATTGAATAGCAAGACAAATTAAGCTACTTACCCTTTACTTTATTATAAATTAAACAGTGTGCTGTAAAAACTCGATTTTTTTTTATCGCAAATTAATATGTTTAGGATTTCTTTTTATTTAATTTTTTATTTTTTTTAGTTTGGTAATGTTGTACATTTTGTTGATAATTTATTAAAGTTATTTGTAACTTCTTTATTCGTTTAGTTATGATAATAATAAGAGATTTTCAAACATTCTTTTACATCAGACTTGGTATAAACGAATCATATTTTTGCATTACGATTTACATATGAACTTCTAAAAGAACTTAGAGTTAGAAGACAGAGAATGGATATAATAAGAAAAAGGTTTTAATTTATTACTAATAGAACCTAATATATAGATAAACTTAAGTACCTTGAAATAAAAATTTAATAAAATACAATACCTATTTGTGCATATAAACGTATAAACTGAATAATTATAATTTGTCTGTTAAAAGCTTACAAATTGAAAATATTTTTGAAATTTAATTTCACTATTTTAATTTGTGTGCTGTTAGTTTAATAACCCGAAAACATGTCTATCACATTTGTCAGTCGCATTTCTTTTCTAACACGCTATATATTTAGCAGAAAGTTTTATTTTATGCGCTCTTTTTTCTGGTTTGTTTGGAAAGTTTTAAAGTTTAATTGAAGATCACGATTGTAGAAAGTTTTTGCAGCGTTTAGATTTGATTGGTGTGAAAAAATGGTGGTGTGGAGAGACAAATCAGAGACAGGTTTAAGATTGGTGTTGAGTGGTGTGGAAATAAATGGTATCGAATCAAATGTAAATGGTTGCAGTTGAAATTATGTATTTGATTAGTTTTTGTTAAAAAAAATGTTCTTTTATAAATAGAAAGGAGATATAATTTATATTTTTAATAATTTTAATCATTGTGTTTTTTTTTTAATTTTTTATAAAACAATTACATCAATATTACTCATACGTAAAAGTAGATCGTCAAAGAATTCGATATTTCCTAATTTAACATGTTTACGTATGATTAATACCAATATTAAATTGTGAAATCAAACGTAAAAACTTTTATAATTTGTTTAAAATTTGTTAAAACATGAAATATATAAAAAAAATGAAATGAAATCAACCTGTAATACATACATATTTCATTGCGCAGTTGTGTTCTTGTTGTGCAAAAAACGGCTGTAATTTGGAATTTATTACATTCTTTGAAAACGTTATGAATTAAAAAAAATAATAATAAATAAATTCACTTGCATCCAACGAATGAGATACAGGACAGTTTCTTTCAATCGGCGAGCTATTACATGCATTCTATTTTTTTTTCCTAATACACGCCTTCTAATACACGTCCATTTGCTGGACTTGCCGATTACTGGACTACTTGAAGTATTCCCCAGACACATCCATAGTGATGACAGGTTGTATCAGAGCTCGAACTCATGATCATAGTAATGATATTAGCGTATTCCAATCATTATGCCATGGCCAAATATAATATTTTTCATAATATTACAATAATTATTATCATTTATACGTCATTGGGAAGAGAAAATGGAAATAACTACATTTAATATAAATCGCAACAACTTTAGATATTTTAAAGCAGTCATGGAGACGGAATCTATAGTTGGGAAGCATTTACTACACTTGACCACTCGAAGTATTGGGCAGACACATCGAGGTGACTGCCGCTTAAAAATTGATAATGGGTTGTATCTTGTGAACAAGAGCTGCGTGAAATAAAACCTTGAATTCAATTACCTTTAATCACACGAATATAAGCGAAATAATAGAGATTTCATTAGCATGGTAGAGTAAACTTTAAATGTTGAATTATTACCAGTCATAGTTAATAATGTAAAGATAGTTTCCACAAACAAAATCAATTATAATTAATAAAGCAAAGAAATTCTTCCAAAATAAAGTCACTCATTCATATTAGTATGAGAAATATTGGATGAGAAATGTTTAAGACATCAATCGTGTAATAAAGAGTAATTATAGATATGATAAGTAAATAGTACGATGTATGACTAATATTAGACAATATAATATGCTAATGCAAGTTATGGAAAATAAATTCAATTTAGTGTTAAAATTTAAAATTGAACAGAGTTCTTGTTTTTAAAGATAATACAAAATTCTCCTGATGTTTCCACATTAAACTGGATTAACAATTAACCCATATTCATTCGTCGTTGAAGATTATATAAATTAAAAATTAGAACCTTTCTACAAACTGGTCAATAATGGTAAATTATAATATTACATTTTCTAAAAACCTTTTGGATTTCAAACTCTCAATAATCATTCAGTGCAACAATCGGCTATTGAAATTTGTTCTTGGTATTTTGTTGAGTTTTTAGTGTTTCTCAAAAAACAACGAAACTCTCAGTGCAAATGCAATTGAATGGTCTAGTTGAAAAATTTGCCACTTAAGTCATGTAAAGTATTTTTTGCACAGAAGTCAATATTTGTAAAACAAAATACACAAGAATTTCCGTTATTTCTGAAAATACTACATTTTCAGCTTTTTTTTAATTAATTTAAATTTAATTGCCATAAGAATATTACAATTTAAAAATGTTTTCAAGCCAAGAGAACAAATTATATTACGCATACGTATTTATGAGTTGTGGAAACTCAAGATTTTGTAAATAAAATTAATCATACGCCTTTGTACTTAATATTATGGTCAGAAAAATAAAGTCAAAAATCGAATTTCATAACCGATTATCACACTATTTCTAACTCCAGTTTCATAAAAAAATCATAAAATTTTAAACTTGGATAAAATTTTTCGCGAATAATTATTAAAGAAATAAAACAGCTTCACAACAGATGTGGACATTTTGAAGTCCACTTTATTGTTAAATCGAAGATAAAAATTTCTTTTATTTATTTTTTATTTCTTAATTTTTTCTTAATTCTTGAAAGTATCGAACTTAAAAGAATTTCTGAAAAAACTCAAGAAATTAATGATAATCACAAGTAAAGTGTTATTTTTTTTTGTCTTATTGATGCACCCTCAAACAATAGTTAATGAAGCAATCATAAAGCTATCGGAGTAAATTTTTGAGTACGATATTTTTTTTGTTTTTTTGACGCCACTCGGCATAAACCGGTCGCATTTATAGAATGCGAAGTACGGGTTATTAAAGCCATCTATTTGAAAAATAATGGATTTCTGTTTACTATACAATAATGAAGAGGTGTGCTATTATTTTGGCAGTATTTCGGAACTCCGTAAATTTCAGAAATTATCAAAATTTTCATAATATGGGTTTTTATAAAAAGTACTTATGGATCCAAATTATAACCACCGCGGTTACGTATGGGAAAGAAATTATGTTCGATTTTACAACCGCTTCACTCATTCTGTTTAGTTTATTTGTGGATCTTTTACTAAAATTTAGATTTTTTTTCGATAACACCTATTTGTTATTTTCAAATGCTGAAATTTATATACGTATAGTAACTTTGAAGCGAAAGAGTAGATAATAATTGAACTCATTTCAATTCAATTCGATTTTTTGAAAATGTGGATTAAAGAAGTGAAAAAGATTCATGCAGGAAAATGTAGAAAAATTAGGAAAACTTAAGTTCCTCTTTAGTATTATCACTACAATTTATATAATATTGAATGCTTTTATGGAGCGAAATAAATACTATTGAAGAAAATTAGGGGCTAGAAGGAAATTGTGTAGAATTTCATAAACATTTTCCTCGTTATATGTAATTTTTAAATCGACTGTTTGTAATTAAATCAATATACAATTTTTTTTATTAAAAAAAAAGAAACATTTTTATTGATCACATGTAGGAATAAATGTTGGAAATACCTGAAGTCAATTTAATTACAAGACTAGATATATGTTCTAAAAAAATCGTTAAATTTCTTGCAATTAAGATTTCCCTAAATGTTCTAATGATGTTCTAAGAATTATTATTAATCATACGTAGGACTAACAAAATTTTATAAATTCGAAGCTCTCTTTAATGTCATGATTAAATATAGGCAAATAATTCACATCAGCCATACGTAGAAGCAATTTAGAAAAAAATAACAAAATTTTCTTTAACATCATCGTTAAAAATGGGAAATACTTCAATCAAGTGCTTAATGTTAATCATAAGTGGAATCAAAAGATTTAGAAAAATTGAAGTTTACTTTTTTATTATGATTATAATTGGGGAACGCTTGAATGAAAGAAATACCTGATTAAAGGAATTGATGTTAATCATATGTAGACACAAAAATCGAAAAGCTGAAGCATTGCATTTCAATATTTCTATTAAAATAAAACTATTTGAATCAAGGGATCAGTACTAATTATACGTAGAGGTGAAAAATTGAGAATAATTGAAATTTATTCTAATATTACCATTAAAAATAGGAAATACTTGAATGCAGAAATTAATATCGATCATACATAGCAGCAAAGCATTGAGAAAGTAGTGTGTGTTTGGACCAGGAAAAAAAACTTAAAGTGTTCTTTAACATTATCACTAAAAATAAGTAATACTTAAATCAAGGAGTCAATACTAATCATAAGTAGAAATAAAGATTGGGAAACCTGAAGTTTGGTTCAATACTTAATTAAAATTAGGAAATGTTTGAATCAAGGAATTAAGATTAATCATACGTATAATTACAAATTGGGGAAAATTGATGGTAGCACTCAAAATTAGCTGTAAAAAAGAGTAATATTGGATGCAAAGAATGCCCTAACAATTTTAAGGGACTAACGTTGATCATACATATGAACAATTAAGAACAAAAAAAAAAAAAAAAAAAGAAATGCGCTTTATATTTTGGTTAAAATTAGGAAATACTTGAGCCAAGGAATTAATATAAATCTTACGTGGACGTAAACAACTGATAAAACTGAAATTTATTTTGATATTGTGAATAAAATTATAAAATACTTGAGTCAAACAATTAAGATTAATCATACGTAGAAGTAAAAAAATAGGAAAATTGATGCTGGCATTCAATATCACCACTACAATTTAAATAATATTGAGTGCGAAGAATTTTCTAAAAATGTCAAGGGATTAACATCAATCATGAGTAGAAACAATTAAAAAAAGAAATGTGCTTTAATATTATGGTTAAAATTAGGAAATACTTGATTCAAGGAATTAATATCAATCATACGTGGACGTAAACAACTGATAAAACTGAAATTTATTTTGATATTGTGAATAAAATTAGGAAATACTTGAGTCAAACAATTAAGATTAATCATACGTAGAAGTGAAAAAAAATAGGAAAATTGATGCTGGCATTCAATATCACTACTACAATTTGAGTAATTTTGAGTGAGAAGAATTTTCTAAAAAATGTCAAGGGATTAACATTAATCAAACGTAGAAACAATTGAAAAAAGAAATGTGTTTTAATATTATGGTTAAAATTAGGAAATAATTGATTCAAGAAATCAATATCAATCATACGCAGACGTAAACAACTGATAAAACTGAAATTAATTTCCATATTATGATTAAAATTAGGCTATACTTGAATCAAGGAATTAAAAAAGTTGATGTTTGCATTCAATATTAGCACTACAATTCGAGTAATATTGAATACATTTGTGAATAAAGAAATAAAACAATATCGAACGCAATTGCGGATTAAAATAAAAGTGTATTAGATTTCATATCCGGTTAAGTTGCTATGTCTAGCGTTTTCTGGTTTCTTTGTTTAATTCATTAATTACTGTTCGTTACAAAAATGATTGTTTGGTTCGATTACTTTTCTCAGTAATGACTATCTAGTTGCTGTTTTGTCGACGTCTTTGACTTTTTCGCCTATGTCTTTGGATTAATTCTGTTATAAAATGTGTATGTATATGTATAAGTATTTACAATTAAATATTTAATATTTATAATTAATTTGTCAGTAATTATAGGTATATTTTTTATTTTGTTTATGTATGTATATATAAAAATGTTGTGAAATATTTACATTAAATTTTTCTTTTGGATGTTGTTCCGTTGAATTTCTATTATTTGGTTGAGGATTTCTTTTGTTTTCAGGATTTTGTTTAAAGCTTACACTTTATGCCTTTGTGTCGCGACTGTCTTTATGAAAAGTTGTATGTCTTTAGTAGGTTTAAATTGTTTTCATTTTTATTGGAATTACCTGGTTATGTAAGTATTATAGTTATTATAATTTATATTCCGATTTTGTAAAAACAATATTGTGTCATAGTTTTAAGATTTATTTGTTAAGTTCAGTATAGTTCTTATATATTCTGTGGTGAATTTGTAGCATTTTGGTATGGACTTTTTGATGTAGATTTTTATGTATACAAAATTTTAACTTAAGCTCTTATAAGGTTTCTGTCTAAAAACATTAAATTTGTTTCACCATATTTGGTCGTATTTAGTTTTTCAGCCGGTGAATTCTTTTTGGTTTGCGTGTGCCATGTTAAAATCTAAAAAAAAAAAAAAAATTGGTAAAAAATTGAATACATATTACACAAACAATATATATTGTTTAAGAAAAAAATCATAGCAATTTTCACTTTATAACATTATTTTTTATCCTTAACTGAAAATTGAGTGTATATAAATATCCCAAAATTATTGAAAATTTGTTTATCTTTCTTATTCTTCAATGAAAAGAAAGATAATGTTCAACGTATTTGTTCAAAAGATTGTGATTCATATGATTATTTAAACAATTTAAAAAAATTGGAAAATTCAACCTATGATTAACACTATATTATATTATACATTTTCAAATAATATTAAGTATACTTTACATTTCTCAACCAAATTTAATAATTTTTTTGAGATGTTTCCTACAAAAGATTATGCTTATATTAAGCATACGTTTAAAATATAGGACAAACTTGGTCCGCGTACTCATACAGATATATTTAGTCAGAAAATTATTAAAAGTAATAATTTCAGGAGCTCGCTTAAAGTTGTTGTCAACATTTTTTTTATCGTTGAGTTGCCGCAACTGCCCTCTATACTGAAACGGAGTTTGAATGGCGCCATAAGTCATTTGGTTTGCTTACAATGCTTAAGTTTTTTAGTTCATTCAAAAGAAAAAAAAAAAAAAAAAATTTCAAGGATAAAAATATCATTGTAATCATTGAAAACTTTACGGCAGAGTTAGAGTTCAACGACTTTGTCGAAAACAAATACATATGAGTGGTACAGTGCATTTAGAAGCGGTCGTTATATGATGGTAGATTTCCTTCGATTTGGTCGGTCATCAATGTATTCAACAGAAGTTAATACAGCTAAAGTGGAGGAAGACCCCATTTCCAAATAGCAATGTTTGGGGGAGAGAGAATCACTGAACTTTCTGCATCTTTCGAATCAATTGACACCATTTTACACGATTTTGTGGGTTGAAACGCGTTAGTTCCCAAGTAGTTCCAAAAAAAGAATGTATTTTCTCTGAAAATTGCTGAATTTTTCTAAAAATCTCATATCTTTATGTCGCTGAAGATATGTTAAAATGAGTTAATTCCGAAAACACATTCATAAAATGCATTACAATTAGAGATAGGACATACATTTTCACGAATTTAACATCCAAACCACTCAACAAGTTTCGGAATAGGTATTTTCATTCATTTAATTTCAACTGAATCGAAATCCAAGAAAAAAACGCCAAAAGTCGATCAAAATTCAACATAAAGTCGATTGATTTCTTTAATTACAGCGATGTTGTGAACTCGGAATTCTTGCCTAAAGATAATACGATAAGTAAAGAATAGTATCTTGATATTATGTAGCATTTGGCAGAAAGTTAGTTGAAAGAGTTAATTCGTAAGAGAGAGAGAAAGAGAGAATTTGTAAAAGAAACCTCATGGAATCTGCAGTACGATAAAGCACTATATCTCTAAGCTATCATTGTTAGTGAAGATGGTTAAGAAATCAGTAAATACGAGTATTACCGAAAAACCACCGTATTCACTTGATACGGATCCGGCGGTTTTTTTCTTTTTTCTCTTCTATAGTTACCACTTCGATGCAACCGTTTCCATCCTATAGAAAAAGAGAAAAAAGAATCGAGACGTGAACTGAAGTCCTTTCCGGAAAATGCATCTAAAAAGATTTTATGTATATATTTAAGATCAATTTTATGTATATTTTAAGATCAATGAGCGAATATTAAAGCTTTTGTGTTTTATCGATCTAATCAGGGTAATTTTTTGACAGAATGTAAGAGATTTATGGATTGAACTCACAATTAATATTCATCATACGTAAATTTACGTTACATCGAAACTGTTCGAGGGAAGAGAGTAATAATCGCGACGAGAACTGAATTCTTTTCGGGGAAATGCGTCTAAAATGATGTTCTGGTTGGATTGCTGAAGCGAATATTAAATTTTTTGTGTTTTATTGATCAAATCAGGGTAATATTTTGGCAAATGATTGTCTGATTGGATTTTTTTTTAAAGAAATGGGCAGATATTAAACCTTTCGTGTTTTGTTGATCAAATTAGAGCAGTTATTTTTGGCAGAAAATAAGAGATTGATGGATTGAACTCACAATTAATATTCATCATACATAAATTTATGCTACATCAAAACTGTTCGAGGGAAGAGAGTAAGAATCGCGACGAGAACTGAAGTCTTTTCGGTCAAATGGATCTAAAATGATTTTCTGATTGGATTGTTGAGGCGAATATTAAATTTTTTGTGTTTTATTGATTAAATCAAGGTAATTTTTTGACAGAATGTAAGAGATTTATGGATTGAACTCACAATTAATATTAATCATACGCAAATTTACGTTATATCGAAATTGTTCGAGAGAAGAGATATTAATATGACCTTTCGATTTTTTCAAATACATGACAGGTTGAACAAAAACCAACCTTTATACTTTTTTAAACACAGGAAATATCAAATCTTCGAGGTTTTTTTTTATTAAAAAAAATGTTTTAATGTTGTATTTTTAATATTAAAATGGGAAAGAGAAAATTTAAAATAATATTTTTTTTTTTTTTTTTTATATTTAAGACGAGTTATTGTGCAATGAAAGGACACCACATTTTAAATGATATTTTAATGCTGTGATGGAAATCACAATGAAAACAATACTCTTCCGCCAGGAATTAAGCGGCGGTTTCAAAACCGCCGGTCTGGCAAGACTGTTAGCTGTTAAATACCTGTCACCTGAAGTATTATATATATGTAGTGAACGATTTGCCATTTACGAATATGGATCGTTTTACAACTCAAGAATGGGTAAAAATAGTTAAAACTTACTATAAAAGTGGTGATTCTAATGTGGGCATTTTTCGTGCATTAGGGGGTGATTGTGGTCGTTGTAATCGAGCTATTGTGCAAGAAATTGACAAGAGTATAAAAAATTTTGAAGAGACTGTAAGAGTTACAGATGGGATTAGTTCTATGCTTCATTGCAATGTACGCAGTGTGGAAAATATCGCTTCCGTTAATGAAAGTGTGACAGATAATTCGAATTTCAATTCAGATCACTATGCCCTTCTGATAACCCACTTTTTTTGGCCTGCAGTTGAAGATTATGAACTGGACGGTATGTGGGTTCAACAAGGCGGTACCACGAGCCACACAACACGACCGATTTTGGCTTTATTGCATGAGAAGTTTCCAGAAAGAGTAATTTCACGTTTTCACTTGACCACTACGTCAAAAACTGTGTTCACGCGGATGATCGACAAACTTTTCAGCATTTGAAACCAACATTCATCAAGTTGTCGTCGAGATAGCGCACGGAATGTGCGAAAAAGTGGTCAAAACTAACTTAAAAGGATACGCTGCTGCAACCGATCCATAGGCGGTCATTTAAATGATGGTGTATTTCGTACATAATGACAAAGTCCAAGCTTTGTAATGAAATAAAATTTTCACCAATATCATAGCTTTATGTGTTTTATTTAACTTTACTTTTGAAACCGAGGAACCGAATGGTAGATATCGCTTGATGCGACAACAAAATGCAAAATTGAAAATCAGCTATTTTGATTCCAAAGGAACCCGTTTCTCGAAATTCTGTCTTTTTTTCTGTAATTTGCAATTGGTTCGTTGCAGCAACCTATGTATGTTGTCCGTTGTATTGTTTTATAAATCGTAATTAAATTTAGGCAAACTAAACTGCTTAACTACGTCCCTTTCGATGTCGCTCCATGTAAATGACCAACATTTCCCATACATTCTTCATTCATATCTTCATATTCTTTCTTCCATTTCGCCAAACCGAGACAAATTTGTTAAAAATTCATGCATTGCATAAGGTTAGGTCTGGAACATCCCATACAAAAGTTGACCAATTTACTGAACTTTTAATTAAGAAGTGAATGTGTTGCTTCATATTGCTCAACATTCGCTTTCTAGTAGCTCTTTTGCAACTTGTTTGGCTTAGCAAAAATCATTGCTTTAATTTTGCTTCATTATTGTGGGTTCTGTGAGTCAAATATATTGAGTAATATTTAAATAGGTTGCAATCAATACTTATCAGTGAAAAGGTAAATTTGAAACATTGGTAGGAATTGTATCCACACTTTGCATCCGGTGGGAGTTTGATTTTAAAAAAACTTGGAAGTACTTTAGCATTGCTGCAAAATCTTTTATATATCTCAAAAATCTTCATACAACAGTCCTGCCAACAAGAAAACACCCAAAATTCAGAAAAGGTAAACTTTTACTACACAAAAGCGGACTTTTCGATTTTTACACAACACTAAAGTTGATTTCGACTTTGTTTACTGCAAAAACTCGGTTAGATTTATTATATAAAATCATCAGTCTTAATAGTTTTCTGCAAATTTTTACTAACCTCTGTACAATTATTGGCTAACAGCTCAATTTCGGCATTTTCTAAAGGCGCCAAACTTTTCAAGAAACCATCTTCTTCATAGCCCGGTTTGAAAGGCATTTTTGCCTCCGGTCGCTCGTGCAAAAATTTCACACTGACCGCAAAACCGGCCATATCTACAGGGTATTTACGGCCACCTATCCAGCCATCATAAAAGCCCACGATTTTACCATTTTTAATAATGGGACTGCTGACACCATATTTTGTTACCAAGCCAACAGGCCACATAGAAACCTTTTTTGTATAGCGCATCTAGAATAAAATCAAAGTTATTGAAACATTTAATAAATGGAAGCATCACGTTTTCATACTTGCTCAAATATATTAATATCGTATGTGTTGTCATCATCGGCAAAATAGAAAACGCCCTCTGTGGCATTTTCTCTCAGCCACTTAAGGCCACGATTGCGATTTGAAACCCCTCTAGGTTTAGCCTTTTTCATTTTCTTATATTCTTCAGGCATGGGAGCTGGAGAAGAAAAACCTTCAATAAGTTTTATGTTTAATGTAAATCTGAACATTTCCATCTTACCCAGAAAGTATTCATAAGGCACACCAATCCTACTCAATGTTTCCGTCACCAATTCCGACGTTTTATTTGCATCTTCTATGACCAGCCACAACAGGTTCACGACATGCTTGAGCGTATAACCCAAGCGTGTTAATTCGGCCAATTGCTCTGGACGGCGGTATGTGGGTGTGATTATGTATAGAGGGGGCTGCAAAAATAGGTTGCATTGTTTGCTTTTTAATTAGACCATTGTGATTTATAGTAAAATGAAACCAAAATTGGCGTTCATGTTTTATTTAAATTTCGTTTTTTTTTCTTTTCTGTTGTCGACTTGTCCAAAGTGCACGTAATTGCTGGCAATAGAATAAATTAACAAAATAATGCAAAAGATTTTATAATTATATCGTATACAAAACACACAACAATAGCATGCAAAATTGCTAAATAAATTAACGCTATAAAACGCAAAACATAAAACTTCTACATAAATATATAATGAATGGTTTACGATTCTCACGAAAGAGAAAGAGAAAGAGAGAACAAAAAGAGGATTAAGAAAATCAGGAAGGTAAATTATAGCAAAAGGAACGGATTATAAAGAAAGTCTTAAACTTTTGATTTTCAATTTCCATATTGACAGTGATATTATAAGAAATATGGAGAGCTTTATGAAATAACCAAATAATTTTTATTTATCATACGCTATAGCGAACACTATTTAAAGAGCTTGCCGTAACAAATCAACAGTTTGTATTAATTATACGCCGTGGTGAATACCATTTAACAGTTCAATATTTTTATTATTATTAATCATACGTCCTAGTGAACACCATTTAAGATCTCGTTCAGACACTAAACCGAGTACTAAACCAAATATTGTTGCTATTGCAATAATAATATTCACGCTTATTTGGGAATGTTGATGAGAGTGGCAATGGAAAAAGTTCGACGAATCAAAAGATGTACATTTTCGCATGATATTTACTTTATATACGCATAATCAGTTTCCAAATAGATGTATCTACGACTGATGACGTACCAACAACACCGATTCTGTCACAAGTGGATCTGAAGTTTGACTTTCCAAGGAGTACGAAACGTGCCATTCTTGTGAGTGATTACTGCATTGATTGGTTACTCCAATCAAATATTTAAAGATATTCCCAATTTAAAATGCGTACTTGGCCTCATAGCTAACTTGGTATATATTCTTCGAAATTGTTTAGCATACTCTGTAAGAACCATAATTAATGTTTCAAAATTCAAAACGAGCATAAAGCAATTACATATGGTGGCGCATAAGCAACGTTAAGATCTGATCAGTGAATACATTTTTTGTTTAAGTTTTGTTTCGTTTCTTTACAGAATTAACTAAATAATACGTGGGAAATTTATGATGGAAAGGCTTTGCACAGAACAAAGAATCAAAGTTGTTCAATTTTACCTTGAAAGTCAGCATTTGATTATTCATATTGAAATTTCTTTCATGTTCGAAATGCTCCTAGCGCTCCAACAATTTACCGATTGGTACAGCGTTTTGGGCAACAAACGGCTGTCTGTGATCTTCTGGGTGCTGAAAGAGCTCGTGCAGTTCGAAATGAAGTGACCATTGCTCGAGTGCAAGTAAGTATTGAGAAAGACCCCTACACTTCTATCAGGCGACGTTCTCAGCAGTTAGAGATGTCGAGGCGCTCATCGCAAAGAATTATACATATGTTAAATCTTTTTCCTTATAAGATGCAATCGGTTCACGAGTGTAAAAGCAAATGATGCACAAGAACACATTTAATATAGTTGCCGCTAATATTATTTATGCGCCACCCTTTATAAATATATCTGTGCCTACAAAGAAAGGTGACTCAACTCGCAAATTTATAGGTGTGAGATGTTAAGCGTCTTTTAAAAAATTGCTATGATGGAAGTTTATGAAAACTTTCAAAATGTAGGGAATTTTGAGGTGGCGTTTTCATAACTACACATTATCTAACCATGAAGATATAATACCAAACTTTTCAAAAATCGTTCTTTGTCAGAAATTGGTATAATTGATAAATCATGACGAATTTTTGAAAGTGGTTTAAACGTAAATTTCCGCCAAAATAAAACAATAATAATATCGAAAAAACTTGAGTTTGTTTCATCTCCACTTAATTCACTTTTCCCCATGGTCGCATATAAATTGGACACTTTACGACAGTCACGCGAGAGGAATAAAAAAAAAGGAAAATATTTTGATAACTTACGTTGAGTACCATCTGAGACACCTTTAAATTTTCAAACTACTATTTACGTTACAAGAAATGTTCAAGATTTTCGAGAGCAACGCAATAATTGTAAGTAATTATACGCCTTAGCCGTGTGCAGAAAGCGATGCAAATCGAAATAACACAAATTCTGAGGCAGTCATTGCAAAATTGTAATCATTATATGTAAAAATCTGCATGTGTCTGTGTGTTCGATGTGGATTCATTAATGGTAAATTGATTCAGTAGAGAAGATTAGATTATTACCATTCACAAGTCTGGGCGAATTTCTAAGGTAATAAAACTTAGTGTGTAGGCGAAGGTGCAAATTAAAATGACACAACTTCTGCGGCAATGCAAAAGTTTTCAGCATTATATAAAAATTAGCATGTGCCTGTGTATTCGATTTTAACTCATAAACGGTACATTGGGTCGTAAGGAACTGTTACTATTTACAAGTCTGGGCCAGTTTCTTGCGTAACGAATATCCAACAGAGTACATTTCTTAGCATATTTCAATAATTGCGTCCTTTAAAAGGAAAGTATATATATATATATAAACATATATATTTACATTTACATATATATTTACCTTTCAATTAAAAAAATGCGATTAAATATCTAAAATATGCCAATTTTTCTGGAAAAGGTTTCGTTCATCGTGCAGACAATTTTTTATCCACTGGAAAAACTCCGCTCACTAGTTAAAAACCCTTAAAAAGTGCGTAGATTTATATAATATATTAATGATTGGGAAGTAGGTTCATATGTGTAGCCCATTGAGAGCAACTCTTCCTGCGGAAATTTAGGTTTTTTTTTAATTTAAAACCGTATGGCCTAGGAATCTATTAACTACCAAAAAAAAAAAAAAAAAAATAAATAAATAAATAAATAAATAATAGCTCTTAATTAAAGAACTAATATCACTTCTTTTGATAAAACATTGACAAGTGCCATCATTAACATTAACATTAAGTCTGTATGCGCAAGCTACCTTCTACTGGATCGACTTCACCCATTTGTGACACCTGCGGACTTTTGTGAAGAAGACAATGTACCGATCGATCGACAGATACATAGATAGATATGTCACGTAATATATAATTATATTATCGACTTAGTCCGTATTGAATTATTCAATCATGTGAGTTTTGAGTATCTTTTTATAGATACAATTTTTAAAAATCGGACCGAGTTTGCTCACTTTGCAACTTAACCTGCCTATGAATATAAGACATATTTATGTCAAGCCTCCCCAGATCGAACTTTCTCGCGCATTCGACAAATACAGAGAAAGAATACTGGACGAATGGGCGGACATGATTAGACCGTCATAGATTTTTTTCGACGTCCTGGAATCTCCGTTGACTATTTCCAGAATGGCAAAATATGTAGGTCCATCTATAGTGGTAAGTCGAAAAAGGGTATGCATCTAAAATTTCAAAACTCCTTACAAAGAAGGCGCCTCCATTCTATTGGCGGATGTGCTCCACAAATATAGAAGTCTTATTAAATGCTCCCTGTAATCTTTAGATCTGTCAAAATGTCTGCACGAGAAGAGCGATATATCGGTAAACCTGAAGTCGTCGTAGAAAAACTGAAATAATTTTTGATTAAAATCTTCGCAGAGTCTTCATAGTATATAAATTTTTAACATATATTTCGAAAATCAGAAAATATATATAGAAAATCGTAATGCTTTTGATATCTGTGTACCATAATTAATTTATTTTTATCTAACATGCATTGGCTCTCATTCTGAAATCATTATTGAGGGCTAAATCCTTAAAAATCATTTTTGAAAAATGCTAATTTTGGACTTTGGAGCATGATAGCTATAAAATTATAGGCAATTTAAAATGACTGTCTCGTCTATCCCGTTTAAATGTCACTATAACTGATTTGCTAAAAATGTTATCCGGTAGCAAAAGTAGCCCAGCGTTATTTGCATAGTTTTGGACTTCAAAATGAAAATGACATTTTGTAAAGTGGTTCATTAGCTTCCCAACAGCTCCTCGGTGTGACATATAGATGCATTTGTGTTTGCAGCCAATTACTGCGGATTTTACAAGAATTTAATCAACTCATTCATTCTGTTAAGAGACGCGTATAAGTTCCTTAAGATTTCTAAATAATTAATGTTAATCATATGTCGATCGTTACTATTGACAATATTAATATTAATTATACGTCAATGAAAGCACATAATAAAAATTTCTATTTTCTTGAAAATAAATCTTTTTCGGTAAACAAGTCGATGCATAACAACTATTGGAAATTTTTAACGTTTATTTAAAAATTTGAACGCTGCAAAATAATACTGAACGTAAAGTGAAAAAGCAACTGCAAAATTCTTTTAATATGCACAACATTTTGTCAATACCGATTTTTCTTTCATGAATATTCATAAAAAATAAATCTGCATTCTTTTAAATCCCCTGTGGGTGATTCAACAGCATGCAATTTTTCTGCTATACTTCAAATATAAACAAATAAAAAGTGGATCATCTCGTGCTCCCACCATTCAACAGAGGCTCATGAAAAAATAAATAAATAAATAAGTAAAATGCATGAAAATAGTTACGTTCAGCGGATGGCAAACGATGATAAACTGCGATTGCTGATAAAACCCTGAATTGACGGCTGTTATTTGTTGAAGTGCACCACGCAATTTTCTAATTAAATGCATGCAAATTTGTGGGTTGTGTTTTGTCAATGCTCCGCTTTTTTTAAATGAAATTAAATGAAAGAACGAACAAAAAAAAACTGTCACAGATTTGTTACATGTTTGCCACAAAGCATTGCTATAAACTATGGATGATAATGCCAGTATGTGATACGATGATATGTAAATGATATGATGGTGATGTACTTTTTCGTTGAACATACATATATGCAATGCATGCATGTGATTATAGGAGTGCCTGCGTGTATGAGAGATAAATGGTTACGAAAATATTACAAGGATGAATTAAATTGTCACAAAATGGGTCAATAATTGCCGTAAAGGTCTTTGCAGATGTTTTCCATGTACAGATGAGTACGGGGTGTCATGGGTTTTGCGCAAAAAAACACAGATTTACCTAGAGGTGTCACGGTAGAGAATTGTCATGTTAAAACCAGATGATTAAGAATTCAATAGCAACATTCTCCATAGATAGGGGGCGAGAAATGAGCTTAACGACAAGTGCGAATAATAGAAAACATAGCATAGCAAATTACTTTAGTTTTAGGATTGGCAAACTTTGGGGTTGAGAGAGTATACATAAGGACAAAGAGTTTCTTCAGTGTATATTCGGCCTACTCTACATATGATTAATAATAATGGTGTTCAAGTGAATGCAATGGTAGATAATAGAAAATGCATTAAGTTTCTGTATTTAACCGTTAATCTACTTTTCTATATGATTAATATTAATTATTGCAATTGGAAGTTATTTTAAAATAGTCATTGCATGAACATAGTCATCGCATTGGTTCCATACGGGAATTAGTTCATCATATTTGTTCAGTACAAATGCTGAGTCTTTGGTATTGCACTATTGCAATCATGAGATAACGAGTACAAGGATAATTAATATATATAAAACGCATAACGTTATTTTAATTTCTCTCCCTACTACTCTACGTATAATCAATATTAATTGTGTGAGTGGCTAATAGAAAATGCATTAAGTTATCTTAGTTTACGTATGACTAATATTAATATTAATTATTTGTGATTTGTTTGGGTTTATCTATATTCTGTCAAAAAGTATTGATCATTTTAACAACCGTCTTAAAGTGAATATCAAAATTCTTTCTACAGCAAAGTTGACACAACGGATTTTTATGCTGAAACGGAATTTTAGCGTGATCAGTTATTTAATTTCCTTACAGTTTATCGTGTTTTGCGATTTTTATAATTAAAGAAAATATCGAACAAAGAATTTGGCTCAAATTTTATGGACTTTCGTATGAGTAATACATTGCATTCAAAAGCAGGCGAGTTGTGATTTAAGTTTGAGAGAGTCACTCGACTTTATGTGCCACAATTCGATTCGTGTCATTTTGCACGATTGTCTCAGTAGCGTAAAAATTCTTTTTTTATACTATATTGTATTATTATATAACATATTTATTTTAAATTATTTTTTGGATACAGTTTTGGAATTTTGTAGAAACAGTATACCGTTGAAGAGCCCAAGACCTTACAAGCTTCCATGGTATATAAGAGGTCTTAAAAAACTTAAAAATCGAAGTAACAAATTTCATAAAAAGTTTACTGAACCTGGAATTGTGGAAAGTCGTGAGAAATTTTTATATTATAAGAGAGAAATTAATTTCTTAAATAAATTTTTATATAGGGTGGCGCATAGGTAACGCTAAGATTTGATCAGTTAATGCGTTTTTGTTTAAGTCTTTTTTTTCGTCTCTTTACAGAATTAACTTAATAATACTTGGAAAATTTATAATGGAAAGGCTCAGCACAGAACAAAGAACCAAAGTTGTTTAATTTTACTTTAAAAGTCAACATTCGATTATTCAGATCATATCGAAATTTCTTTCATGTTCGAAATGCTCCTAGCGCTCCAACAATTTACCGATTGGTTCTGTGATCTGTGATCTTCCTCGTACTGGAAGATCTCGTGCAGTTCGAAATGAAGTAACCATTGCTCGAGTGCAAGTAAGTACAGTAGAACTCCAATTATCCGAATCAATTGGGACCGGACCACATTCGGATAATCAAAAATTCGGATAATTGGATTTTTTCTGAAAAAAGGGGATTTCAAAGTAAAAGAGCTTATTTTTGGCATTGTATGCATTAGTAAAGTAAAAAGAAGTAAAAGTACATAAAAATAAAAGAATGTACATATGAACATAGCGGAACGAAAGACAAAAGCGATTCGGATAATCAGCGATTCGGTTGATCGGAGTTCGGATAATTGGAGTTCTACAATCATCGATTCGGTTGATCGGAGTTCGGATAATTGGAGTTCTACTGTATTGAGGAAAATCCCGAAACTTACACCAGGCGACGTTCTCAGCGGTTACAATTAGCTCACGAGTTAAAACCAAATGATGCACAAGCACGCATTCAGTATAGTCGCCGTTAACGTTACTTATGCGCCACACTTTATAATCAACTTATGTATATTGCAAAAACAGAATGAAATTAAAAATAAGCCTAAGTCGTTGTGGAGTTTTGTTAATTCAAAAAGGAGTGTTTCAGAAATTCCCTCAAACATGATATTTGATGATGTTATATCAAGATTATGCAGTGATCCTGTTAACTTGTTTGCTTAATCTTGTTTTTTTTTTTTAAATCAAAATTTTCACTTTTACCATACCATACAGCTAGCACTTAAATTTGTTCGATGTGCTAGGCATGGATGTCCTAGAACTCACTGAGGATGAGGTGTACGACGGAGTCAAGCATTTAAAAACCAGCTATAAATCGGGATTCTGACGGGATTTGTGTTTATCTACTAGAGAAATGTGTCTCGTCACCAACCGTTGCTCTTAAATATATTTGTAATTTTTCATTAAAAGAAGGCGTTTTCATTGATAGATGGAAGTCGGCCTTCATAACACCAATCTTTAAAGATGGTAAGAGAAATGATGTTATGTGTTACAGACCGATTTTTAAACTAACAAATGTCTTGAGTTATCTTGAATTTTTGAGTTATCTCTTCTTACAAATTCGATTATACTCCCATCTTAGCATGGATTTTATCCAGATAGATCTACCACAACAGATCTAAACATTTTCACAGAATATTGTATTTCATCATTTGAACTTGGACATCAAGTTGAAACAGTTTACACCGATTTCGCCAAAGCATTTGATAGAAAATCTCATAGTATACTTTGAGCTAAGTTGCAATCTATGGGACTGCATTCCTTGATGTTAAAGTGGTTAAATCGTATCGTATTTGTCTAATAGAATATGCAAAGTCGTTACTAGTGGTTATGAATCTCTTCTATATTTCCAAACATCTGGCGTGTCGCAGGGTAGTATTTTGAGACCTTTGTTGTTTAACTTATTTATATATGATATTCCTAACTGTTTTAAAAAAGTTAGTTTTCTTTTATATGCAGATGACTTAAAAATATATTACAAAATTTTAAATATTTCTGAGGTCCTAGATCTTCAGAATTTGTTTAAAATCCTGTCATCTTAGGACGATAGAAATGCCTTTGGCATTCGGGAAATACTATTCACCACAATGTGAGGATTGTGGTTACGAGAAGGAAAGTCAAGAAAATTTGACTTGTATTTATACACCGGCCATCCGTAATCCACAATATGAGGATTGTGGTTACGAGAAGGAAAGTCAAGGAAATTCGATTTGGGTTTATACACCGGCCATCCGTAATCCGTTCAACAGTATGATTTTGATAATCTTCTTGATTGGTGTTCCCTAAACAAACTTTCATTAAATCTATCAAAATATGTCCATATTACATTTTCAAGGCCTCGTAATCCAAATCAACTGGTTTGCAAAATTGGTGATTACAGTCTCCTCATTTAGGTGTTGTTTTTGATGCGGCACTGATTTTTACCTCGCATATAAATTATATTTTCCCTAAATCTTATTCTGTACTAGCGTATATTAAAAGAAATTGTTCCGTTTTCACCCATCTACATACCTTGAAATTATTGTATACTTCCTACATAAAATCAAAGTTGGAATGTGCCTCTATTGTTTGAAGTCCCCTTTCAATATCAATATCTTCGATGGAATTGCAAGAAATGAATACCCAATTAAACACCAAGAGTTTTGTATGTTCAGAAATAACTTTAAACTGTTTCTTCTTAGATATTTGATATAAAATAATGTACGTATTTGCATTACTTGCTTGAAATATGTTATGCTAAACCTTAGTCTGTAAGGATTTATATGTCCACAGACCTAAAGAAATGAAATGAAATGAAAATCGCAGAAGACATACTAGAACGGGTGAATTTCGACTCTACATTCATAAACGCATTATAACTGATGAGGGGACATGGATTTACAACAAGCTTTAACAAGCCCTCCAACTCAACTGAAACCGAAAAATGTACAGCAAAGTGGAACAAAAGTCAGAATGAAAAGATCAGACGGTAAATGAGGATGAGGAGGTAAATGCGGCGTTTGAAATGTGTGAATATAACATTCATGGATTTTGCACCGCGATAAAATAGCATCCCACAAAGCCTCATCGGACAACTACCTCATTCACATGATATGCGTGGTACGAATCAGTCAGGACCTCTATGGGATATCGTTTGATGCGGTCATGCCAGTGGGTAATTTTGCTTCCTTGCATGCCAGTACGAGTATGTTGAACGGTTTTCAAGGATGCTCTGCAGGTTTTAATGGGAGCTGTCCCTCTTGACTTGGAGGTTTTGCGTCGAGTAGTTGACTTCCGGGTGAAGAGAGGATGCTCGGTAGCCGGTATAGACTCTGTAAGAGATATACAGGTCATAGAAAACCTGAGTAGGGCAGAACGCAAGGCAGTTTTGGGGGAGTTTGTGACAACCAGATGGCAAGCCAGATGGGATCAGTCACACAAGGGTACAGCCAAATATGCTTTTGTGCGGGAAGTTTGTCTCGTCAATGACAATTAACTTGAGTTTAGTCTTCATATTGACGAGGTATGGTTCTTTGAACAAGTTTCTGCACAAAAGAGGTCTGGCTGACAGAAGTTCTTGTGACTGTAGGCATCAGACAGAGGATTGGAAGCATGTTTTATGCGACTGTCCTCTGTATGATGATATTAGGAATTTGAATGCATTAGGGATTGTAAGGGTTAGGGATAATTGGGAGGTGACAGACGTGTTGCCTTCGGGAAGCAGACTGGCTGAAGCACATCACTGAAGATATTACGAATTTCGCTGAAAATCGATTGGAATCCACGTCAACCGCTATCATCAAACTCCCTCCAAACGCTGATACCAACCGACAGTTCCCACCTTTTCACAAACCTCAACGTTTGTTCACAGTATTTCTTCTAAAAGTTTGAATATTCCTCCACAGGTTAGTGGGTTCACAGATCCATAATTAGCGTGTTACATCAAATTTAATAATATTAGCCTTGGCTACGATAAATTTGGGGACGATCGTAGAAACGTATGGGAAATATGAAGTTCTTAAAAATATGATCACTCATACGTTGCTTTTGAGAAAATTGATATCACTGATACGTATGAGAGAAATTATTATCACCACTTTAAAAAAATCTTTAAAACAGTAAGAAAACCTGTAAAAAATTCGTCAAAGAGTTTAAAATGCTTAATCAATATTAGTAAGTATTTGTAGAAATAAGTTCGGAAGTAAGATTTGCGGCCGAAGCAGTCAATTTTGACACTCATCATATCACCGTGGGAATGTTCAAAAAAATATTTTTTTTCTGATAGAACAGGTAGTTCTCATCAGGTTGGTGATTATGCAGTTCCATAGTTATTGTCGTTGACAACTTACTGTGTTTTTTTTTT